>OX453074.1:4569782-4758721 GCA_949699795.1 Spicauda simplicius
GATTTACACTTTACATCAGTTACAATTGCACTACAAATTCTCACTGATTTATTGTATTTTAAATATAATGTATACGCAAAGAAATAGGCATGCTTCAGTAATTTCTACTTATAACGTACTCTATGGTAACCCATGATGACTGCATGGTACTGACGTCACTCTATTCACATCTGCGCACTTGATGTCACATTTTATTTGGTAATGCCTTTAAAATTTATATGGAATGTGTTTATTGACAGCAAATATGTAAAAGGTTTTGTTTAAATAAACATAATGGTGTTATAATAATGTATATTGTTATATTGTGTGCGTTTGTTGTTATTGAAAAATCCTTTTGTTGTAATACTGATTGTTGTACATTGTTTTAAAAAAGAATGACGTATTACAATTAATAACCTAAATTAAAGTTATTATAGCACTACTAGCTGACCCGGCAAACGTTGTTTCGCCATATACAATTTTAAAGAAATGTTAAGGACAACCCTTATCACTAAAGAGTATGAAAGATGTTGGTCGATTTTCAGATCTACATTGTAATACGTCATTCTTTTTTAAAACAATGTACAACAATCAGTATTACAACAAAAGGATTTTTCAATAACAACAAACGCACACAATATAACAATATACATTATTATAACACCATTATGTTTATTTAAACAAAACCTTTTACATATTTGCTGTCAATAAACACATTCCATATAAATTTTAAAGGCATTACCAAATAAAATGTGACATCAAGTGCGCAGATGTGAATAGAGTGACGTCAGTACCATGCAGTCATCATGGGTTACCATAGAGTACGTTATAAGTAGAAATTACTGAAGCATGCCTATTTCTTTGCGTATACATTATATTTAAAATACAATAAATCAGTGAGAATTTGTAGTGCAATTGTAACTGATGTAAAGTGTAAATCTTATGGTGGCTTCCCACGGTACGTGATTTTCCGTTTTAATTAAGGCGGCGCACGATTACTGACAGCTACGAACTGCATTAAGGATGGTATGACTTGGTTTGTTCATCTCGACCATATGAAACCAATTTACCTTCTAAGGCTATCGATGGGGTAATCGATGCACCACTACGGATGTGCGCGTACGGGTTAATCCACGTCCATAACATCACGGAAAGTTGGAAAAAATAAAATTACCATACTATTATACAGAATAAAGAAAAGTAATAAAATTATTTCAGGTGGACTACTAAAATCAATTACACCATTACATAGCAGTATAGTAAAAAAAAATAGTTATATTAAATTTGAAATAAAAAACTAAAATGAAACAGCTAATTTAAATGCGAATGTATGGTGAGTTTCTTCAAAATTAAAATAAACTCACCATACTGGTTTCGTAATATAATCTAGGACATTTCTAAAAAATATTCCATTGTATGACCTATGTGAATCAAATACTTCTATCCCTTTCTATGTTTGTAAAACAAAAAGAGAGGTCATTCAAAATGGGTGTATGTGGGTGCAAGAATTTGTCGATTCTTGATAGTAGAGCGTGGTATTTAGTTGAAAATGACGTTTTGTTGAATGCATTTAATATTCAAATGCCTCTGGCCTTTGATTTCGTCTTCCTACGTTATGAATAAACAATAGTGTCATAAACATTATGAATTATTCGCTACTTAATATTCAAATGATTGGAGAAACACATTCTAGTTCGAGTTTAGTAGTAAAATTGGTAGTAAACTTATGTTTACATGGATTGTCTGTTTCATTACTTTTGTAAAGGTACTAACCACGTACATTTAAAACAAGGTAAAAGAATGACACTTATACGCGGCATTCTGGGTCTTTTTTTTATATGAATGAAGTGGCAAACGAGCATGCAGTCCACCTGGTAAGTGGTCAATGCCGGTCATAGACATCTGTAATCAATTTCATATAGAACATGGGTTCTATCTGAAGTCTATCTCAGATGCGTTGCTACTTCCGAGGGCTATGATGGTCGCCTCATGTGAAAGTGTGCCGGCAACCACACCCTACCAGCGAAACGCAATATCAGCTTCACGCTAGAAATAGTTGTGGCAGTGGTACTTCCCCAGTCGAACTACTGATTCTACAACCTTAAAGTCTTCTTTGAAGACTAAGTTGAAATGAGTGGGTGAGTTCATCTTGGATCGACCACGAATACGTTGCTACAACGAATCTGTGGCCAAGCCGAAGGTGTCTAAGATTATCCAAAGCTAACTAAAGTACGCATTATATTATCTATTTATGATGTAATTATAATTGATTTGAAACTGTTATATGTATAAGTCGTCGTCAACCCATTATTGTCTCACTGCTGGGCACGGGTCTTCTCTCGGAATGAGAGAGTTTAGGCCACAGTCCACCGCGCTGGCCAAGTGCGAATTGGTGGACATGTATAAGTACTATATTAATAATAAGGCCACGTCAGTTAGTGTGCTGCAAGGGCCTTTTCCCCTCAGATGGACTTTATGCATGTTTCCTACTTCTAAATAAAAAGAAACGTGAATGAATGTTACAACACTATTATTATTTTTGACGTCCCGCGTGCCAGAGCGGTTACCATACCGGTCTAAAGCAGTGGGTTCCGCGTTCGATTCCATGCCAGACATCTAAATGGAGAATTCAGGTTCATGCTCTGTATTTGAGTGATCGTGTGTATCCATGGGATACCATGGATACAATACACAAGACAGAATCCTAATATGGGGCTACAAGAGTAGAAATCGTTTTATAGCGTTTTTCAATATTAATAATATTATTATAGAATTAGGCTCACAATCACTACATAGTATGAACAAAGTCACTTCACGCTGTCTGTCCCTCCTGTATGTATGCTTAGATCTTTAAAACTACGCTACGGATTTTAATGCAGTTTTTTTTAATCGATAGAGTGATTCAAGAGGAAGGTTTTTATGTATAATACATGCACAATATAGTGGAGGAATACTGATAATTTTAGATTTTTGACTTTTTGGCGGAACGAAGTTCGCCGGGTCACCTAGTATAAACGAAATTATAAACGAAAATTTCAAAATAACCGTTACTGCCAAATAAATCTTTAAACTTGATCAACCAAGCATAAAAACAGTATGCACCGAACAATGCAATAAACTAGTACGTGTTTCAATTAAGCCGTTGCTACTAGTAAAAATAAGTTACGACATTTGTAGGCGGTGAATTTGGCCACCAGATGGCGTGGCGTAACCGCCATGTTGTTTTAGTGCGTTTTGTTCGAATGCACTGGGAGGTAACGTGTGTGTGCATAATCCGATCTATGAGTCATATAGTACCGGATTGGGTGCATTAGTTTTATTTTTGTCTGAATTTTATTAAGATACAGGATCGAAAAAGATTGATATATAACTACTTATGACACCTTTTTATAAGACTAAATAGCATAAGGGAGTAGTCCACCTGATGGTAAGTGTTCCTGCTATCCATCGACATTTGTAAGCATATAAAACACTTCTAACTTTTTAATATACTTTCGACGACTAAAATGACCATCTTAATCCACGGAAATATATAAAAGTAAGCCGGCAACAACATGGCCACTAAGTAATAAAAAGTAGATCTGGAGTATAGGTGGAAATAATGTTCTAATTTTAAATGAATACTTGCGAAAAACTTATTTTTATTTCATTGAATCTTCGGTCGAAGGTTAAACCCGAAGAATTTTATTTTTAAGAAATAAGACAATTGAACCCCCATTTTGTAATATTACCAAGCACTGCTGTCTTTTTACAACGTAACATACGATTAATCGGTTCAGTACGTCAACACACATTGCACAGAGACGGTGCATAAGCCGCTTTAAAACAGTTTTGACAGCTGTCAGACAATTGACGTTTCGTACAAATCCCGATCAGGCGGCCATATTGTTTAATGCGTTTTGTTTTCATACAGGGTTTAAAACTTTGACAGCTAACATTTCGGCATGAGAAATTAATGCATTAATCAATTGCACACCGGTCACTTAGTTGAATGGGCCATTTGCAAATTTTGACATCTGTCAATTTAGTATTACACTGAAATTACTATGCCACATAGCGTTTAAATAGGCATTAAGAGTTATAAAGAGACTGATTAATGTGAACACACCCAAATTTTAGTACAATGAACTTATTTAAATAAGAGTAATGACTAGATTCTAGTAATGGTCCATTGATACTTAGACAGAAAAAGATAAGTAAGCCAGACAGAAAAAAAGGAAACACAAACGGAAAGAAAAGGAAAGTTAATATCGCTTTCTTTTCTAATCATTCATTGTCCGTAAAGTAAGGAAGAGGGAAGTAAGCGTCTATCAATTGTAATTAAAAAAAGTTTTAATGGAACTTATAACTGTAATAAATCAAATAGATAAACATGTTGAATGTGCTATCACGTGATGTTTGTAATAAAAATAATCAGTTGTAATTTTAGGGTTCCGTGTGAAAGAGGTAAAAACGGAACCCTATGATTAAGACTCCGCTGTCCGTCTGTTCATTTGTAGCTGGGACTCCTATACAACAAACGATTGATTTTAATGATGATTTTATTGCCTTATTTATAGATGGTACCTTTCGTACGCGAGCCCGACTTGCACTAAGTCGGTGTTTTTTTTATGAAATTGAAGAAGTAAATGACCATCGTTCTGGTCTGAAAGGCGTGGTAAGGGAGACTTATCTGAGACATTCCAAAGTAGTCCTCAGGACTACCAGTATGAGTTGCTAATCTCAGAAGAGTGATCTCAACGGTTGATTACAAATGTTCATGGGCAGCAGTAGCCACTTTACAAGTGGCCTGCATGCTCGTCAGGTATTTCCATATTGTTAAAAGATCTAATATCATCATCATAATCATGAGCAGAGATAGCCTAACTTGAAACTTGCCCTCTCGATCGGGAGGTCCGAGGTTCAAATCCAGGCTCGCACCACTGATTCATGTGCGTATTAGAAATTAATTATCACTGCTTTTCGGTGAAGGAAAACATCGTGAGGAAACCTACACACCCGAGAGTTCTTAAAAAAAAAAAAACTCGGAGGTGTGTGAAGTCCACCAATTCGCACTTGGCCAGCGCGGTGGACTATGGCCTAAACTTTCTCATTCTGAGAGAAGACCCGTGCCCAGCAGTGGGACAATAATGGGTTGTCGAGAGAAAAGATCTAAAAAAATGTGTCACTGCTACCCATAGAAACATTTTATCAACTTCAAATGGAATTAGTGTTATATCAATCGGCTATACATGGGTTGCTACCCTTAAGAACAAAATTAGTTATACATATAGTTTCTTTACGCGAAGACATCAGTTAATAATAATATTGTTAAAAGTTATTTTAATAAAAAAAATAGTGCCTCTGAAGTTGAACTACGAATTACTCTAGTACTGCCTAATACATTGTGTAAATGCTTTGCCCGGGATCGAAACCGGAACCGGCTGACCCATCCACTATGCGGCTTGTTATCTGGCTGTGTTACTAAATATTAATGAAGGTATTTCATCAACATTTATTATTCACATCTGTGCCTGTTTAATATTCATTTATTTGAAACATTAATTAATACAGTTTTGTCATCTATACTAATTTGTAATAAACATATTGAGTTATTTAATTAAAACCATTATGCACGTTTAACATGTTGTTTTAAACATTAAGGCTATCTATTTTCAACATATACGTGTTTTGAAGATGGTGGAATGGTCTCAATGGTTTGACGCAAGCACCATCGTCACACCTATTTCTAATCAATCACAGTAGTATTTAGTGCTATGTTATATTAAGTGCTATGTTATATTAAGTGCTATGTTATATTAAGTGCTATGTTATATTAAGTGCTATGTTATATTAAGTGCTGTATTATGGTCTGAAAGGCGCGGTAAGGGATACTTATCGGCGGTGTTCCAAATTAATCTGAAACGTCTCTATGGCTAACCTCGTGTCCGACTGATCTTATCTACAATTGAATACAGATTTGACAGTAACCACGTTTGTTTGCTTCTTTAATGATGTATCAAAAAGGCGACATTGCGTATTCAAGGTAGAACCAGTGTAGTTCGACCGGGGAAGGACCACCGCCACATCTATTTCTAGCGTGAAGCATTATTTGCGTTTTGATAGAAGGCTGTGGTTGCCGGCACACTTTCACATGAGGTGACATTCTTAGTCCTCGGGAGTAGCAACGCATCTGTGATTGACTTCAGATGGAACCCATGTTCGGTATGAAGTTGATTACAGGTGTCCATGGCCTGCCTTATCTCTTTACTTAGAAAACCTTTTAGCTCATTTATACAGTAATAATTAGATTAGTATCAATGTCATTCGTCAGCAGAATACATTTGATGCAAAGGCTTTGGACCCTCGTCAGAATAAAATCAATTTTTATTAATGTACTGTATCGCAAAATGAATATGCAAAATCTCGCTCCAATTTACATGCAAACAAAAATAAAAGCCGGCTTTGTAACTCAATTTCAGATGGCGATTTCCGATTGGACTCTTTCGGCTTTGGTCGTGAAATATTAGTACATTTGAAGTACGTGCAAATTTATTTGTGATACGATTAATTGGAGCTTTGAATAAAGAGATGTTAGTAATATAATATTGTAAAGTTTTCCATGTTGCCATATGTCCTGAGGAGGACGTAAATGACTGCGACACAGTTCTCATACTATTGCCGTCATTTACGAACAATTTATTACTGTAAATTTGTTTCTATGTTCAACAAATCTTTGAATCTTTGAATATTGTTAGATAGAAAATTTAAATACCTATATCTGAGAAATGCTTTGTGGTTCACTTGATCTTCCTTTATAATATGATGCTTCTTATAGGCAATTGTCTTACCTACGGTTAGTCTTAACTAGACTGAACGAACAGATTGCATGCGTTACAGCTTTTTCTTAAAATCCTTTTTTGGAAAAGGGAGATTTCCCGCCAGGCCAGGTGATCATGCCTGGAAAGCAGCCGTGCTCCGACAGTCGTTGTTCGGAACTTGTATATATGCGGGGTATTGAGAATACTTCGATAGCGTGTTTCAAAATACTAGTAGCGCCATCTCTTGGTGAGTTGCGGAAGGTCGCCAAACTTTCATTGAAACATCGAAGTAGCAGCCGAGTAAGTATTACTTGAAGATACTGGTAACTACTGCCGTCCATTGAAATCTGTAAACAACTATAGACATAATATTCTTGTATAAAGTGTTATATCTAAAGTTGTCTGATGTCAATCTCAGGTGTGTAGCTAGTCCAAGGACTAGGATGGTCGCCTCGTATGATAATGTCGTAATTGAAGCCGAAATCACCTCTTCAGGCTCTAACACAGAAACATTACACTGCTTGTCTTAAAGAGAACTTTAACTCAAAATATTCCCATACAAAATTCAAGATAAAAAGTCAAAATTTGATAAAGAAAAAAATACCAATTTAATTTAAATCCCTGTAAATTAAATAAACTAAACTACATAATATCCTGATAGAAAAGGTGCAAGAGCCAAGTTAGCAATAACTTCAGTGCAAAAATGCATCTTTCGCTCAAAGGAAATGAAAATGTCGATCGCTTCGACATTAATATTCGAGGTATCTAATACGACGATATTTATAGAAACGGAACATCTAAAGAGGTTCTTTGACAAAGGCTTAGAGAGTGAAAGACCGATACAATTCTCAGCACCAGCTTGTTGAATCACTGAACCAGAAAATGCAGATAAAGTAAATATGCACGAGTTTTTTCCCGTGAGTTCGTTCATTTCGATCATGTTTACTACGGTTAGGTAATAATCCAAATCATATACTGTCTGTGTGCCAAATTTCAAGTAAACCCAATAAGTCTAAATAAGTACCTACATAACAAAAACATACATCCTCACAATTTTTGACATTTATATAAGTGAGAAGTAGCATATGATTTGCTTCTGCAATTTCTATAAAAGGGGTTTGAATTTTTTTTTTATCTGACTGAAGTAACAAACGAGCATGCAGTCCACTTGATAGTAAGAGTCACTGCCGCTCATGGACTTCTGTAATCAACTTTATACAGAAGATGGGTTCTATCTGCAATCAATCACAGATGCGTCGCTACTCCCGAGGACTAAGATGGTCGCCTCATATAAAAGTGTGCCGGCAACACCCTTCCAGCGACGCAACCTTCCACGCAAGAACTGCTTCACACTAGAAATATAAAGGTACTTAATTCTAATAAATACAATTTTAAATACTTTAAAAACGACAGATATGATATATTTCTCATATAACAACGTAGTATCGATCTGTGCTTCAAACGCGTGCGAATTCTTGCCTGAGTTTTTAAAAATTTATGACCGTTTTGCGGTCGATGCAAAATTACGCCGGAGTGACTTTGCACTCATGAAATATGCATGGGTTTTACATTATGGCGCATTTGCTGTGTACAACCGTACCTACCAAGTGATACTAAATTTTAATTAAAATTTATTTCTGTCCACTTAAATAAAACAAAAAAAAATAGTAGATTTTTCACATTGGCTTTACTTAACTGGTTTTTTATTCTTTTTTATTTTAAGAGTTTTATGCAGAAGTATTTTCGGCGTATTTCTGTTACGGTATCATCCTACGCAATACTTAAATATCTGTTCCTTCACTACTGAAACAAATTTAACGAAAAGTTTATTTTAGTTAAAATCGATTCAGTACTTTAACTTCATACGAATTCCTTATGGTGGCAAAGGAAATGTCAGATGCATTTCAGAGAGTTCTTCATTTTATTGTTTACTAGTTGACCCGGCGAAGTTCGTTCCGCCTAAAAGTAAAAAAATCTAAAATTATCAGTGTTTCTCCACTATATTGTACCTGTATTAAACATAAAAACTTTCCTTTTGAATCAATCTATCTGTTAAAACTGCATTAGAATATATAGCGTAGTTTTAAAGGTCTAATCATACATAAGGACATACAGCGAGAAGGGACTTTGTTTTATACTATTTCGTAAAAAACACTACGAATCTACACTCGGTCAATCCAATTGGATCATAAGTTCTTTTCATGAAATAATGTCCTTAGGAGACATAATGAATCAAATAAATCCCCAATAGGTTTTTGCATTTATTTTTTATAAACGTCTCACATACTTAAAATTTCTCGTCAACTGCGCAAGAATTCCAGGTTGCAACACTAAATCGGGAATAAACGAAGCGATAAATCAAAGCAATCTGCGGTGTTGCCACATGGCAACCATAAAATGCAATTGAATAACACCGGCCGCTCGAAAACGGGTGTAGTCGTAAAAATTAAGAATGCTCGGTTAAAGAATTAGTGTGCATTGTTTGTGACTCTTACTTTGTAGGTAATTGGCAATAGCATTAGCATAAATTAATGATTTTGGTTAATTAAGAAGTTTCATAAAAAAAAGCGGGAGGGACTCGGGGACTGCAGCGATAAAGCTATCGTATAGCATTTTTTATCCTTACTTATGTAATTATTATCATTTATTGCAGTATATTTTTCTTTGATATTAGTTCAAGATTTTTCTTTGATACTATATACTTTAAATATAAGCGACCATCTTAGTCCTTAGGAGCCTTCAGATCGAACCTTTGTTGTACGTGAAGTTGCTTACAAAAGCTCATGGGTGTGAGTGACCAATTATAACTACATGCCCTTTTAAACAAGATGTCATTTTTTGTATGTTTGTTACTTTTCCACGGAGGAAAAACTTGTCGGATTTCGCTGAAATTTTGCACACAGACAGTTTATGGCTTATTTTAATACATATATTACCCACTCATTAACTTGGTAAACATGACCGAAACCGCGGGAATAAGCTAGTATAATAATAAACAAAATAACAACTAACTAACAGTGCATAGTTACAACATTTTGATAAAATCTTTCAAACATATCCTTTATCTACTTAAAGTTGTTAAGAGATTTTTACAATGTTTACTTTAAAAGGTCAATACTCTAAGATAAATAGTGACTTCACGAATGCTCAAAGACAAACTAAGTATTTTAGAAACTCGTATAAAACTCTCACTGAATGAGATAATAACAGTAAAAGTGAAAAGTTTCTCATTCAACACGCTGACGTAAACAATAGAGCATAATATAAACGTCAGATTTAATAGAAATTGGTGTTATAAATTAAATTTGTGCCAAAAACTGATATGCTTACTTTCATTTGAGACGGTCTTCGTCCTCGGGACTATCGGCGATCTGAGATTGACTTCAGATCAGCGTTGTCAGATTTTTTTAAGTCGAGATTTAGTAACTTTTTGAGTGAAAAAAGCGGGATTCCATAGTCAAAAGCGGGACAGTAGCCCTCACGGTGCCTGTAGCCTCGGGGTCAGAATAGGGCTACGGTATCCCTTGCCTGTCGTAAGAGGCGACTAAAAGGGGCTTCCGGGGTTGCAGACTAGGACCGGCTAGAGTGGGAGCTCGAACCGTTCGGTCAGGCAATCCCGGGAAGGACGGCAGTATGTGTGGTCGCATACCGTCGTAAAGACTAGACGGAGCGGTGGGCCCAGCCGCCCATCTGGGAGGAGCCCGATGGGGCAGTGCGCTCGGAGGATTCCGGTTGAAGTCGTTTCGAGATCCCGGAGTCCTCCTTTTCAGCGCCGAGGACGGCCACCGGGGGGGTTTTAGTGCGGTAAAAATCCCACATAACCCTGCGTCGCTCCCACGGCGTCGGGTACCTTTGGAAGGTTTCCCCCTCGAAAACCTAAAAAAAAACCCTCACGGTGCAAAGGGTCTCGCGCTTCACAGACGTACAAGAAAAATTCTCCTTGGTGTCAGAGGATTTGCGACCTTTTTTTTGTTCATCGAACTGCAGATCGGCTTAAATTGGTATAGATTTTTGTCGACAAACTACTGTTGTACCTATATTTGCAATTGGACCTTTTTTTTCAAAAGTCCAGTCCTCCCCAAAAAGCGGGACAGAGCTTGTCTCGCGAGGGACATTTGTATTTGATTAAAAAATCGGGACGGTCCCGCCAAAACGATCTAAAAAGGAGGACGTCTGGCAACCCTGTTTCAGTTACAAGGCCTGTTCTATATGAAGTTGCTCTGTTGACACCAGGTATCTTTTACCATCAAGGATCTTACAATCAGATGGACTGTACGCTCGTTTGCTACTTCAAATTTATGAAAAAACGACTATAGTCAAAAGTTTTCAATCTTTAACCTATTGCATTAGCTTTTAACGTGGGTTTTGAGCAAGGCAACCGAATCAAGAAATTCTGTAACGAAATAACCTAACACCCCCACTTCGCCTACCGTGTAGTGCGGCGGACCAAAAGTTGATAAAAATGCTACACAATAGCTTTAGCGCGACTGTCCCCGAGTGTCGCACGTTTTTTTTTGTATTTAAAAAGTAAACGTCTTTAGGAACCAATATGATTTGAAATATGATAAAACGAAAATGTTTCGTGATTAAAAACAAACAAAAGTATAAGTACATAATAGCATTAAGTCGATGAGAAAAGAGATCTGTGTAATACATTAGTTACATTACATAGTATTGAGTATTCTCACACGATTATCAGTTGTCTACTATTATCATATTATATTTTATCTCATTCACTTTACAAAATCCTTTCATCATAACACTTTTTTATAAATAACACTTAGAGTATATTCACACGGACTGTAACCACACGACACTGAATTGTGGTCACAATGCAGGTATAAAAATATGTCTGCGAGACAGTGGCCGGCCTCCTGTTGCTGCTTGTTGCTTTGTGGTTGCGATGTGGTTAGTATCGTCCACACTGATTTGGACGGCAAAAGGGGTTTGGGTGAAAAATACGTTTTATACGCGCCCACCCGAGTAGATGAGTTATAGCTGGAGCTAACTTTTGTTACCCATGTAAAAACAAGATGGCAAATAAAAAAAGAAAAAAAAAGATATACAAAGAAAAAAGACAAACCCACTGAGTTTCTTGCCGGATCTTCTCAGTTGAGGTCGTGTTCCGATCCGGTGGTAGTGTAAAAAAATATATATAAATATAACTGACAATTTGTAAGCGCCCCCGAAGGCCTATGCAAAATAAAGACATTTCATTTCATTTCATTTCATTTCATTTCATTTCATAGTTGTGGTTAGGTGTGAATAGGCTCTAAGTTCGTCATATTTACTAAATATAACAAATACGGTTGACAGACAAGAGAAAATGTAGAATCTAACTGTTTAGTCTAAGCCTAATAAATTTCGTGAATTGATGGCTTAAATTAAAAAATAACTAAAGATTCCAATTGCATAGATTACAAAATAAGAATGTCAAATTAAAGTTTGTTCTAACAAAAATATAAAAACCAATAACACAGTACCAAAAAGTTCGCTTTATTAGACTTATTTTCAAATATAAAATTATTGTGACCTGTGACCAATCACTGCATAGTATAAAACAAAGTCGCTTTCACAGTCTGTCCCTATGTATGCTAAGGTTTTTAAAAATACGCTACGGATTTTAATGCAGTTTTTTTAATAGATAGAGTTATTCAAAAGGAAGGTTTTTATGTATAAAATACATGCATAATGTATTGAAGGAACACTGATCATTTTAGATTTTTGACTTTTAGGCGGAACGAAGTTCGCCGGATCAACTAATTTTATAATAAAAGTGCAATATAAAAAATATTGTTCTTCTATGCTTCGCTTCTGAACTATGAAACATCCAGAAGTTATAACTAACAAAAGACCTACGATCAACAAGTCGCCCGCGCATTTAAATTCATAGCGAGACATGTTTCCGCCCGCGGCGTTGCTCGTTTTATGCGTTACAAGCTCATCCTATTTTGCATTTCAGATGTAACTTTCAACACTACCATAATTTGCCTTCGCGTATGATAGATGGTGTTAATAAGTAACTCAGCTTCACTTCTACACAATCTTTAAGATTAAGAGCAGCGATAGCCGAATGGTTGAAACCTGCCCTCTTCATCGGGAGGTCCGAGGTTTGAACCCACGCACGACAGATTTTTCTAAAATTATGTGCGTATTAAAAACTAATTATCACTGCTTTTCGGTGAAGGAAAACATCGTGAGGAAACCTACACACCCGAGTGTTCTTTAAAAAAAGTTCTTGAAGGTTTGTGAAGTCCACCAATTCGCCAGAGCGGTGGACTATGACCCCTAACTCTCTCATTCTGAGAGAACACTCGGGCCCAGCAGTGGGTCAATAATGGGTTGAAGATATACAGTTCATTTGAAGATTACTAGTCAAGGCGGCTAATTGATACTTAAAACAAACTCCATATAAAACGTGTGTGTCACTTGAAGCCGATTACAACTACCTCTATTATTAAGGATTAAGATGGTCGCACCATAATGTAAGTGAACAATGCAAGTTAACAATGGATGTGGTGATTCGACCAGCCTTTAGATGCCTGCCGGGATTGAATCCGGTAGACACTGCGTAGCATGATATTAAGGTCGCATGTAATTCCGATTTTGTAGGGATGTGGTAAGAGAGAGACACGTAGCTCTTAGTTATTCTTCTAGGCGTGGAAACGCATCTTTGACCAAAATCTAGGACTACAATCCTTATAATACGACCCATTGACGTAATTTTATGACGACCCGCGTGGCGATGCGGTTACCATACCGGTCTGGGTTCCGGGTTCAAACCCTGTCAGGTATATCTGCCCGGAAATGTATACCTGAATGATTTAGATTCTTGTTCTGGATCTGGGTTATTGTGTATTTGTCCTTGTGTGTCCAAGTCACAAGCTCAAGAAAATCCTACTGTAAGGCTATAACTGTAGAAAGCGTTTTCTTAAAGTCGATTAGGGATATCTATTGATGACAGTGACCACATATCATCAAGTAAACTTAATGCTAACATTTAATGAAACAGGATATAAATATTTTTTACTAATAAGTCTAAATGAACTAGTAAAATAACATGTTTACTTAAATTTCAAGGCTTCGTATGTGAAGTATTCTAAACAAATAGTGAGGTAATATCCAAACATGTAGTCAAGTACTTTAACTATACTGACATCACTAACACAAGTAGTTTTTAATACTTAAAGAACTAAAGGACGTCTTTCAGATTTTATATTCAGTTTGGCTACATTTTTTTAGCTTTGTCTTGGAGAAAATGATGTAATACTAAATCAATACCAATAATAGAAATTGACGACCCGCGTGGCGCAGCGGTTACCATACCGGTCTGACACGCAGTGGGTCCCGTGTTCGATTCCCGGCCGGACAGGTATCTGAATGATGAGTTTACATTCTGTTCTGTTCTGGGTCTGGGTGTTTGTGTATTCATCTCTGTGTGTGTCCATGGCACCCACGACACAGGAGAAAATCCTACTGTGGGACTATGAGTGTAGAAAGCGTTATAAGTTTTAAGTTTAAGTTTTAATTACCTATAATAAAGTAATATAGTAAATAGTATAATCAAAAAATATTTTTAAACAAGGTTTTATTGCAATGCACTGAAAAGAAAAAAAATGTTGTAGTTAAACCCATCATTATGTTGCATTGCACATAAAACTTTGCTGCAGGATTTTCCGCATGAGATTTACTCAGGTCTGTGGTGTCTTGAGTTACGCTTGCTTGCCTGAGAAGGGACGGTTAGGAAGAAATCATGTTGGATACTCTTTTTATAATAATGAAGTAGCAAACGAGCATGCAGTCCGCCTGATGGTAAGTGGTCACCGCTGCCCATGGACATCGTAAGCAACTTCATATAGAACATAGGTTCTATCTAAAGTCAATCATAGATGTGTTGCTACTCCCGAGGACTAGGATGGTCGCCTCATATAAAAGTGTGCCCGCAACCACACCCTTCCATCGAAACGTAATGAATGCTTCACGTTAGAAATAGGTGTGGCGGTGGTACTTCCCCGGTTAAACTACACTGGTTCTACCAGTCAGAATACTTGAGATTTTAAATATAATCACGAGGTCGAATGAAGTTTTCCGAATCCGCACGAATCCACACTTGTCCAACGTGGTGGATTATTTCCCAACCCTCACTTTAGGAGAACAGTACCCAAAGAGAGAATAGCGGGGTCGCAAAGAGTCACTTCATATATTCATGTTTTTTATATTGTGCAAGCAAATTCAGGTTGCAATTTCAATTTGGTTCAATTTACAATCGATTCAGTTCAAGACAATTGTGTTACATAAGAAAGCTTTGTAAATAAAAACATTTGCATACTTAAAGATTACATATTAGCTCTTGACCTGCTACATGATGTAACAACACACTTAAAAGTAACTTTGTAGGTATTCTCCAATTACGTCAAAAATCTCTATCACTTCTCGCGTGATGATAAAGACTTATTACGCGACTGCAATAGAAGGAGGATAATGTTTTTCAAACTTATGGGTGTGTGTATTTCTATTTTTTTATCTGATTAGAGTAGCAAAAGAGCATGCAGTCCACCTGATGGTAAGTGGTCACTGCCGCATGGACATCTGTAAGCAACTTCAAGTAGAACATGGGTTCTATCTGAATTCAGTCACAGATGCGTTGCTACTACCGAGGACTATGATGGTCGCCTCATATAAAAGTGTCAACCACACCCAAAAAAAATCTATTTATTATGCACAAGTCAGCCTAAATAGTTTTACGGATTGTAACACGTGATATATCGTTACAATTGATTTAGTTATCAGAGCAACGTAGCCTTTATTATTTTGAAATATGGCCTGCGGTCAGAAAAATAGGGGAGCGGGAATAACAATTAATGACAAACTTTATCACGTCATTCTCGAGGACTAAGAAGTTTAAGTGTGCCTTCCCTTCTTCAAAGCAGAATACAGTAACTTTGTACTACTGTAATGTATCATGGTAACGTCAGTAGTCAGTGCAGTAGAACTACCAACAGTTTTTAAGTAAAACGTAGAGTAAAATAAAATACTCATACAAAAATATTTGTATCACTCGAATAAAATAAAGGGACTAGTCATATTTGAACATATTGAAGGAGCATGGAAGGTCACTTGTCATTATCACTTTCTGGCGCTGTCAGTAGATGCACAGATAGAGTAACAGACAGAGACAACTAAATTTTAAAACGTCAACGTAATATGGAGTATAACAAAGAATATATTCACTCTTGACAGGTGATAACCAGTTTGAAAAATTAGCGGTTTTAGATGACAGTCTGTACTACTCGACCAAAACAATTAGGCGCACGACAGTCGAAACGTCATTAGAACTAGGGATTTCCCATCCCGATACGAAGTATATTCTATTACGAAATACCAAAAGTATGTAGGTATACCATTATTTAAACATACACCATACTAGTGTATTTTCAATAGTCGAGTATTTATGCAGCACACATTCGATTTTCGACTTTGGAGACAGGAGTACTGAGCCCAATACTCTCCTCTTGTTAAAAAAATGCATATTTTGAATGTAAGAGTCCTTTCTCCGCCACGTCTAGACTTTTTCCTACCCATTTTAAGGTTTATTGACGATTAATCAACTAATTTAATAATAACTTTAAAAATTCAACGATCACTCATTAAACTAACATTATAACGAAATAACATTAAACACGTGCTGGCTAACGTAAACACCTAGACCATACACGACTGCACATCACTAGGGGATGCGCGGGGTAAGAAGCGAGATGCGGGGTATTGAACCACTTTTGTTTTATGCGCCTAATTGTCGTGGTCAAGTAATACTAATAGTTATGATTACATGTTATATACAGGTATGTTATATAGATGTATAGAAGCTTTGAAATCCACTGCTGGACCGCTGCACAGAATTCGCTTTATTAAAGTTTTTGTCAGACGTCAATGCGCCTAGATATGTTATGTTGGTGTCCGCCAAGGTTTTCAATGTTACTCAGGAAGACGCTGCTACCCATCTCATGGATTCTTTGCCATAGTCGCCATGTAGGACAATTATTGCACGAGAGGAATTGGTGTTATCCAAAATTTTCACCACACGACGTGTTTAAAAATTTTTACTAGGCACTTTCCATTCTATACCAGAATAAAAACTATATACGTAACATTATTTATTTAACATTTACACAGACCATATACGTACAACTTACGTCTCTTATAGGAAAAGGAAAATGTGTTAAAAAATTGAAATACGAGGCAGGTTTGAAAATACCAAAAACACATGCTAATGTACAAAGCAAAACTTGTACACCCTTATAAGTTTCTTCTAATAAATGCACTATTACCTCAGATCAAAGAAACACAGACTTTGCTTCGTATTGTAATGACACATTTTTTGTACGTTGAACAAAATAGTATTTTTTTTGAATTTTAAGATTTCAAACTTTTTGTCTAATGAATTACATTTTCTTACTTTACAACTTACGATAAATTTTAAGCATTTTCTTGTCATATAATATTGTACGATAATCTAATAAAAGCAAGTCTAATAATTCGAGGTTTGCTTTTGTAGCAAATTATCACGATTAATAATGTACGTGTAGAACGCAACTTTTTAATTTTTGTGCTTAAATATTCTTCATGAAGTTGTGTCTATATTTTCTATCTAAGATTATTACGTGCACTCGTAAAATTAATTCAATTTCACACCTTGAATACCTTTTCAGGCTCTATCACCACTTGCTCTGTGGTTACGTCACATTGTCGTTAACACATAGATGCAAATAGAGACATTCACTCTATAGATAATTGATACATGAGTGTCGTGTGTCGTATGACGAAATTGTAACCTCCACATGACCTACCGATTCTCTTGCGTCTGATAAAACGACTGAATACTGGGTTAATACTAAAATATTTTTAACCGACTTCCAAAAACGAGGTTTTCAATTCGTCTGTATTTGTTTTTACATTTTTTTACCAGATTACTCCGGACTGGGTGAACCGATTTGGATGATTTTTTTTATTTGAAAGGTAGTGCGTGTCATGGGGTCCCATTTTTGTTTAATTCACCTGTGACAATTGCATCCACAATAAAAGCCGGCGCTAATATAGGACATAATTTCGTCACAGTCATCCAGCCAAATATGTTGAGCGCCAACTTCGGAACTACTCAGTACTTATTTTTTACATTTTTATGACGTGACAAACTCTGTAGATATTTTTTGTCAAAAAGTTTTTATTAGGCAGAAGGCAGAATTTTTTTTTGTCACTGATACTTATTTTTTTTTTTAATAAAGGGCATTTGGTCTATATGATGGTAAGTGATTTCTGTCAATCAAGGACATCTCTTATCAACCCATAATATAATTCACATCTTAAAGTTAGCCCCAGATCTTTCCCTTCTATACCTCACAGCTGTTAGTAAATAGAAGCAGTAGAGCCACCTTTGACAGCACATAATCCCGTGAAAAATGTTTAGTCTTTTATTTTTTACTTTAAATATATTACGGTACACCTTATTAACTCTGGTTTCGGTGTAGTAATCTGAAAATAACCGCAAAAAATGTAAAGTTTCAATACTAAACATGAAGGTCGTAAATAAAACCAACACGTAAAAAATAATAAAGTTACTTCGGTCGTAAAGTGAGCAATTATACCATGGTGTTGGTACAAAATTCGTTTTACAATACGCCTGTTGTAATCGTCCGTCAAAATTGGATTTAAAATTTAACTGGAAAAATTGGACCGCTAAGTGTGTTTCACACTGTGGTTTTTATTATGCGACTTCTCAAAGCAAAGGTCGGTATTTGTCGAAATAATATAATTAATGATACGTAATTGAAATACTACATAGGTTTTGTAATAACACTAACTGATTAAAGACACAATCGTATGATCAACGAAAATTGACAACAATATTAGATAGAAAATAAGCAATAAATTGTGTACTTAGCAGCTTACAAAAGACAAGTATTCGTTTAAACAAAGTTTAAACGAATGTTTATACTTTAAGATGAAAGTGAAGTTTAAATGGTAATCTTAATACATAAAATCACTATTATATTGTAATCTTCTTTGGCATTAAAACTTAAGTTACGTATTCAATTTAACTATATTCTTGAGTGATCATATAATCACGATTTTACAACTATTAGTCGAAAAGTCGTAACTTTCACTACGCTTTATGTGCACAAGGCATTATATTGACCAGTTAAAAACGACCGGTCAAAATTACAGAGCACCTGTTGTTTTCTCTTGCGAAAGCAAACAAATTATCAAGATGGCCGATGGCGCATCAAGTTGTCACTTCGCTTACGACAGATGGCACTTCGCACGCGTCTCTGCGGTGGTGTTACTCTGTAATTATTTCAGTTTAATGACACCTTTAATTTTTAAGACCGAGTGAGGAAAGATTCGACTTTTCACATGTACCAAATTAGGATTAAATTACTGGACTGTAGAGAATTGAAGGTAAAGCTCAGAATGATGGATCTTCAATAGTTCAATAATTTCTGTTAACATCATTTTTTTGAGATGAAATTGGTCCGAGTTTTTAGTACATTACATATAGGAAAAAAATTGAAATTCTAAAATGCAAAAACATTTTGTTATTAACACAAATGTAAATCTAGCATTAGGTGTCTTCTATGCTGACCATACGCACCGTGACTAAATGCTCGCCTTATGAGACCAGATTCCATTAATTGTATGTATTATCCTTATATTTAGGGTCATACCAACATAATAGCTCGGAATTGCAAATATTAGGTCGGCCTAGAATAGCAACAGAAATATTAGCGGAATTTATATCAATTAGTACACTGGAATGTCTCAATGGAATTTAGCAAGGAATCCTATAATATATACTTATTGGTCCATAAAAAACATTGAATATATTTAGAATTTTATATCTACATTTTGTTTATAAAGAGCAGTGATAGAGTGTTTAAACTCGGCTTCACAATCGAGGGTCTAAAATTCGATTCTTATGCATGACTTCTTAATTCATTTAATACGATGGACTATGGCCTAAACTCTCTCTCTCTCATTCAGACCCGTGCCCAGCAGTGGAACAATAATGGGTTGACGAGAGAGAGATGAATATTCTTTATGTAAATCTAGGTCTACAAACATTCACATGTACAATATTAATATTGATAAGAATAAGGTAAGTATATTTCTAACTCATTGCCTTGAAGGTAACATCTTCAATGTGTGTAGAAATACACGTACCGTACTAATACCGTACGAATCAAATTGGTCAGCCGGCAGATAGGATCACGGTCACAGCCGGTCAGTGTTAGGCAACGCTGCCAAGGCCACTGTGGTTCAAACTCGTGATTCTCCGAGAGAACGTACTCATTGTACTTGGCTTGGTTTGTTTAAAAAACAAATGATTTAACCCTAACGTGCTGTGTGTATAACATGCTATAATTACAACTTACAAAAAATGTAACAATATTACTTCAAGTATTAATGTTAGATATGTATTTTTTTTTATAAGTTTTTTTTTTTATAATTTAACCTAACGATAAGGCAGACGGGCTACCTGATGGAAAGTAGTCACCGTCGCCTATGGACATTCGCAACACCAGAGGAGTCGCCATTGCATCGCCGGCTGTGAAGGAGAGCTCTTTTCGCACCTTTCTTGAAGAACCCCATGTCATAGCGCTCCGGGAATACTTCGCGCTCCGGGAATGAAAGTAGCAAACGAGCATGAAGTTTACCTGATGAGAATCACTGACGTCCATGGGCATTTGATAACAACAAGTTTTTATCTGAAGTCAATCAAATATGCGTTGCTACTCCTGAGAACTATGATGGTCGTTTTACTAAAATGCAAGAGTTGCTTTCCGCTAGAAAAAAGTAAGACAATGGTACCTGCCCAGGTATTTATACATTCTGTAACCTTCTTAATAAATAATAATTAAATATCTAATACGAATATCTATTAAAATAAAATGTCTAATACTGATATCAAATACGTCAATTGCGAATGTACCGCCATCACTCAAATTGCAAAGCTTTGGTTTGTGGTAAGGGATGGGAGGGGGAGCACATTCAAGCAATATTTCAATTTTACTGAGAGGGGCTTCTTTTAGTCGTACTGAAAAGACAAGTCTTAACCGACTCACGTCTTGACTTGGGCTTTAAATCTTAAGTTGAAGTTAAGACTTAAGAGAAGTCATAAGATTGAATCAAGGTCATTTTTAACACTTAAACTTATATGGAAGCATCTCTCTCATCGTGAGGTACTTCATAAAATTTCAAAACAAAATATTGCATTTCTCTCGTCAACCCATTATTGTTCCACTGCTGGGCACGGGTCTTCTCTCAGAATGAGAGAGTTTAGGCCATAGTCCACCGCGCTGGCCAAGTGCGAATTGGTGGACTTAATATTGCATTTATTATGTCATTATTATACAATAACGGTTATCGTATGCTCAACGCTGATATTGGTTAAGATATACATATTTCTGCTTAGAACATGACAGCATTTCAGCAATGAAGCAGTAACGTGAAGGTCTCAGGTTCAAATTCAAGATTTTCTCTGAGACTGTATCTTGTACAAGGGTTCATTGATTTTTTGTAACCATATCCAATTTTACTACACGACTAAGGTCAAAAATATATAGTTTCATATCTGACGTTTAAAAGGTCAACGTCTACTCGTTTATAATTGAAGCTTTAATTGCATAAGCAACTACGTAGTCGTCGAGCAGTCTGTGAGCTGTTTTGATAGTCGAGCTAACCACATTTTAATCGCTAGAACCAGTTGCCCAAACTGTTGCTTGTTGTCGCTTGACGACCCGTGGGGTATAGCGGTCACCTTGACAGTCAAGCACGCAGTGGGTTCCAGGTACTATACCAGGCCAGGCCATCTGAATAAAGAATTTAGGTTTCTTTTCTGGGTCTGGGTGTTTTTGTAGTTATCTGTGTGTGGGCACACAGTGTGGCGAAACAGGAGAAAAACCTCATGTGGAGCTTTGCGTGTAGATAATTTTATTAATTTAAACGAGTTCCACATGCGGTCAGCCTATGTTTTTTTTTTAATTAAAAGTCATAAACAAACATATCTCTTAGCCAATTTGTTCACATTATACAACATTATTGAAATTTAAATATAGAAGATTAGAACAAATTAGTGATGCGAACGTACAAAGGGAGTTATCGCTATTCTTGAAGCACAACTGCATGTAACTGTTACCAAAACGCGCATTTCGGTGTCATCGACCCAAATACCGTTGTTTGTTGTTACAGCATTGTTAGGGTTGCCACCTTAAACTTAAATGCATAATATGCTATTGAAGATTAATAAATTGCCTTTGTTAGAAATGTATATTGGAATTGAATTATTACGATTCTTACATGATTTTATATATCTAATGTACATACAGATAGTGATCAAGCCTTCTTATTAATAAATTCCGTTACTTTAATAGTTACATAATACCCAAGCTATATAGCATCATATTCTATCGATACTAAAATTGGATATAATAAAATGAATGATAAATGAATTAAATTAAGCGATTACTTAAAGTCCATTGTTGGTAACCCTAATAAGCCGCAGCGGCGAACAGTAGGCCGATTGTGAATCGGCGAGGAAGCGTTTCGTTAATATAGGTCACTTCGAATTAGGGACGGGATGATGTCGATAACATTTTGTTTTGGTATTTGGAGCACCTGTTCCTAATTTAAAATTACACACTCATGAGCTCATTAGGTCAGTTTAAAATGAGAAGTGACTGAAAGCAGAAATGTATTAATTATAAGATTGATTTAACGGATGTAGATCATGTATTATGTTAAATAGTTCAGATACTAAATAGAGTAGGAAAGTAGAGTGAATATCAGACTTACATTACGATAGCACCTACTCTGATTTCAGAAAAAAATTGCATGTGAGAAATGAATTTTCTTAATGTAATATAACATTAATGTAACATTAAAGTAAAACATTTAGGTAAACATTGTTCTAACATTATCTTTTTCATTTTTAAAGAAAAATATGAAATAATTGCAGCAATTCGTTTTTGGCTAAAAACAATGAGTGTGGTTGTCGCATCAACCTGCCCATCGGTGGCATTTATGGAACTGTAAGAGTAACCAAAGCATGTACTCACTTTTAGTCTTTGGGTCCAAAATAAATAGTTGATTTGTAACGTACCTGAAAAGTAATAAAAATATTATTAATATAATTAAATATGATATAAACTAAAAAATCTATAGGTATCAATAAATCGTTTGAACATTGTTTTTCGTTAATATTTTGATAAAAATTTAATACGTTTAGTTAATTAATTTTTGTTTCTAATTATTGAATAGTATTACATTGATTTTTTTTAATGTTAAATTGCTTCATATGCATGCATCATATGCATTCAGCTGATGGTAAGTAGATAATACTGCCCACAAACAGTTCGAAACCCTTCGATAAATATAGGTACTTAGCTTACCACACTCTTCAAACTAGAATGTACAAGTTGTAGGAGTTCTTAAACACTGCATTGATTAGCATTACCTAAATATTCAAAAATGTTATAATTAAGTTATAATATGATTTTTAAAATTTAACCACTAACTTAATTTCAATTTCAACTTATAAATTAACCGCAGTTTATCCAATTTCTTTCTGCGAATGTAGTCCAATGTTTTAGTTAACAATGGTTATCAAAACTATCGATAACTCGGTGGCACAGAGGACCATAGATCGACACAAAATTATCGATAACCTTTGTGAATGGCCCATTGCATCACAGCACATCAACTAAGATTTAGACGCGCTACGCAGTTTACCCAATTTCTTTGTGCGACTGTCGTTCATTGTTTCCCGAACAATGGTTACGATGTCGGTAACACCGGAAAATTGGTAATTGTTTTTTCATGGAAATTGTATGTTACTCTATAATTAAAAAATGTTAAGAATAAATTTCGAGTTGGGTATCCTTTATTGTCTCACTGCTGGGCACGGGTCTTCTCTCAGAACGAGAGAGTTTTAGGCCATAGTCCACCGCGCTGGCCAAGTGCGAATTGGTGGACGAATATAATCAAATTTCGAGTAGACAGTTGAAATTTATACTCAACGTTTTATTATAGAGCAAACAAGAATGCAGTCGACTTTTGAGTGGCCACTGTCTTTGGACACCGGTGATGAACCACAGGTAAGATTAGAATCCTATCTCATCAACCACAAATGCGTTGCTTTCTCGAAGGACTAAGTTTTTTTTATAAGTATGACACAAACGAGCATGCAATCCACCTGATGGCAAGTGATAAGTACCGCCCATGGACATCTATAAGAACATCATACAGAACAAAGGTTCTATCTAAAGATAATCACACATGCGTTTTTACTCCCGAGGATTAAGATGGGTCCTTTATATGAAAGTGTCGGCAACCACACCCTTCCACCGAAACGAAGAAATTTTTCCACGCTAGAAATCGGTGTGGCGGTGGTACCTCCCCAGTCGAATCATATAGGTATATAGGCGGCGAGCCATTTGTTTATATTTTGCTAAAAGATGTTTAACTAATATATAGGAGTTCAGGTGCAATTCAGTAATATTGTTATTAGTAGGCATTGCGACTCACACCACTAAATAGTGTTCCGATGTGGGTAGTAATGATATTTGTTTTCGTATTTAAGTATGCGCGCAATCTCAGCAGATTCATTCGTATTTAAGTGTCATTGTAAGCTGTTACTCTGCCCGAATTTAAATAAAAGTGTAAAAGTGAATATAAGTTACATCCATACCAAAGTAATTTCATTTATAGATTTAACATGGAACAAAATGAGTGTGATGGTGGAGTTACGCAGACGTTCCACCACCGTGCAAGTTAGGGTACTTCGGATAATATTTCAAGACACCTTTAAAAACAGAACACAGCAACGCACAAAAAACAGAAGAACAAGCGAATTTAGTATTGGTTCAAATACTCTACTAAATTATACATAACATACAATGTCAAATATCTTTAAATGGAAGGAATTCTCAATCACCAACCGACCTATCCCATTTCCTACGTAAAGCTCCTGTTGAATCACCCACCGGATGCCAACTGAACGGACGAGAAAGCCAATAAACACTCTAAATGGGCCACTCATCCGTGTACACATTAAAAATAGTCAGCTAAAGACAAAAAGTATCATCAATGTCATTGATGAAAGAATTCTCTGTACTGCAGTCATTAAGGATTTACTCATTAGTCACTCTATGGGGTCTCTTTGCAGTTTGAAAAGGGCGCTCCACGCAGTGGTCGAGTACGGATTAGAAGATTTTAAAAAATGGAGGGAAATACATGTTGCCATCCAAAACCAACTGGACTTCACTAGATGTCTAAGATCAGCGGTTCATATGGTTGCCGAAAAACAATTTTCTTACATCTCAAAAAAAACGTGCGGCACTCGGGGACTGCCGCGGTAAAGCTATTGCATAACATTTTATTATTAACTTATATTATATGCAATTATAATTATTTATTTATTTATGCAGTTTTTTTTCTTTGATATTAATTGAAGTTTTTTCTTTGATATTGTATACTTTCTCACAAACAGCTGCTTACATATTCGTCCGATTTCCGAGCAGCTCGTCTCGATCCGTGCGAGCTTCGTACTGGCATACCACATACCATATACATACACGTTAAGCGAACGCTCGGCCGCGCTACATGGTGAATGGGAGGTGTTAGGATTTTTTCGTTACGGAATTTTTTGATTCCGTCGCCGCGCTCAAAGCCCGCGATAAAAGCTATGCAATAGCTTAGAATACATTCGAAATGAGATTTCCTTCTTTTGTGGATGTCGGTTAAAATGCAACTTTACCTACACTAGTGCCAAGAAACTATTTTAAAGAATCAGTTGTAAATTCGATCCACCAGTATGTTATTTTCCAAATAATAATTAGTTACAACTAAAAACTATTACAATATTACCAGATTGGTGTCATAGACAAGTTGGTGTAATCGTATCGTCAACCCATTATTGTCCCACTGCTGGGCACGGGCCTTCGGAATGAGAGAGTTTTAAGCCATAGTCCACCACGCTGGCCAAGAGCGAATTGGTGGACATAATAACTTAATAACATAAATTCCCATTTTCCGAGAACGCTTTCCTGAGTCGAAAATCAAACACCATCTACCAAAAAGTAAGAATTGATGGCATCCATAGCGGTTCTGCCCCATCTCAAAATCCCAAAGTATCGCACGCAATATTATTATTTTCAAATTACATAAAATTAAAAAATAATTACAGCTTACTTCCGCAAATGTACATACAATGTAGCTAAGTAACTTTGGCTGAACCTGTCAAAACTTTATTTAATACATATTAATGGAACGGTTACCATTAATTAATTATAAATTGTTCCATTACGACCAAGGTTATTGTTCATTATATCCTTTGTTAAAATAAATTGAATCAAATTAAATATAAAAGTAATGATTGTAAACATTTTGTTGTTGATAATTGCATTATTTTTTTATAAGATTTAAATCTAATATATAAAATTCTCGTATCACAGTTGTTGCCATACTCCTCCGAAACGGCTTGACCGATTTTTACCAAATTTTATATGCTTATTCAGTAGGTCTGAGAATCGGCCAACATCTATTTTTCATACCCCTTAAGGGTTGTCCACCCTTAACATTTTTTTTTTTATATGGCAAAACAACGTTTGTCGGGACAGCTAGTATGAGATATATAATTTTGTGTATAATATAGTGCGATTTTAATATTCTAGTAGAGATTGTAAATAAGCATTTTAGTACTTAATTATATCGGATTTTAATTCAAAAATATTTGTACCACTAAAAGTGCCAAATGTATTGATTCGAGTTACTTTTTTTATAAGTTTGGACTATTGTACATGGTTACTGTCACTCAGTGACAAAATCAACTTGATCTATATGATCTGGGGTTCTATCTGGAGTCTATCACAAATAGGTTGCTAGTTGCTACTACCGATGACTAAGATGTTCTCCTCTAATAAAAGCAAGTCGGTTGTGAAGTGGTCGAACCAGTGTAGTTTGACCGGGGAAGTACCACCGCCACACTATTTCTAGCGTGAAGCATTTCTTGTGTTTCGTTGGAAGGGCGTGGTTGCCGGCACACTTTCACATGAGGCGACCATCATAGTCCTCGGGAGTAGCAACACATCTGAGATTGACTTCAGATAGAATCCATGTTCTATATGAAGTTGATTACAGATGTCCATGGGCGGCAGTGACCACTATCAGGGGCACTGTATGCTCGTTTGCTACCTCAGTAAGATAAAAAAAAGTAAAAAACCAAATGTTGCAGTAGAATAAGACTTCAGTATCGATATACAGTCAAACGAAATGATTAAATGCACTCAATCAAAACTTGATTAAACTAGACTCACCTATATCTCCTTATACGCTAACCGAATCTAGTTCTGATGCATAATTATTCGTAATATTGATTTGAAACTAGGTCGGGGTTCAATTCCAAGTTTTGGGATCTGCAAGTTTTGACTTGTGTTTTGTTTGTTAATTTTCCGCCATTGAGTAAGTATTTCTCCATAAAACTAGGGTATTTTATGTCACCCTGCTTAGCTACTTGCTTTCATTCATATCTATATTGTTATGATGAAATTTCCCTTCCCTCTTTATCTTTTTCGATCGCAATAGATGAACTAAAATACATACAATTCGTCACTAAATAGTATAAAATAAAGTCTCGCTGTTTGTCGATATGTATGCTTAAATCTTTAAAACTACGATACGGATTTGAATGAAGGTTTTTTAATAGATAGAGTGATTCAAAAGAAAGGTTTTTATGTATGTAACACGTGTATAGTAAAGAAGAGAAGCACTGATCATTTTAAGCGGTATGAAGTTTACTGGGTCAACTAGTTAAAACTAAATTAAAGGTCATTCAAATGATATTATTTGTAACGATCCTTAAATCTGTTTGGGCTGTGAGGCTTAGACAAAAAATAAATTAACATATACATACGGGTAAAAAAATTACCCTCCATCTAACGCAGTCGGCTAAAAATTAATAATTCGTCCAGAAACGACAGTTCTGCTTTTAACTCTAATGTGTTTAGGCAACTCTCAGAGAGACCAAACAAATCCACAGCCATTTCTAATATTTAAACAAATTAAAGTAAGAAGTTATTAATGAGTTTCCACTTTTCATATCAGTAAAACATGTGGGGTCTTGCGTGAGTCAAATTGGGGTCAAATTGGCCCTAATGGAAATTGAAATCACTTTCGTAAGCGATCTTGTTTCAATGTTAATTTATAGTTTATCTCGATGTCACTGAGAAACGATGGGGTATCATTTATTTTGGTTTTACTATCTGAGATGTCATGTGGTCAGGTCAAGCTTTATTTCTAAACTGCGGTATAGATTCTGATATTCTTTTATCTGTTATAGATTTGTTACAGAATTAAGTGATAGAATTTCAAGGTACAAACTTTTGCCAAGGAGAGACAGCGGAAAAGAGAATGCCCATTCTTGGAAATGATTTTTCTCATGCGTCAAAATGTTTTAATATTTTAAAAAATTCTAGATTTTTTATGTCTTTTTGTCGATCAGAATATTTATTTTGAACTAGAGATTCGATTTAAGACAAAATAAAAATAATGTTGATTGTTGTTCTTGAAACATAAAATGGCGTATTTCAAACTCGAATTTTAATAAGTTCTATTAGTGTTGCAACTACACAAATAATATCGTAACAATCGAAAATCGATTTATAAAGTGACAATTATAAATCACTAGTGATAAGTATTCTATCTACACAAACTACTACTACAAACACGTCTATTTTTTTCTGGTCCGTTTGTTTGAAATCGCATCTACTAAAAGAAGTTTTAGTAGATGCGATTAAATGGTTTAATATATTTAAAACCCATCTGTTGCGGTAACATTTAGTATAATTTATTTCATTCAAGTCCATCAAACGTATCATAATATTACAACTAAAGTTATATTACATTTTTAAATCACAGGTGAAACCACGGTACACATCTAGCTACACATAAAAGCAAGGAGTTAGAAATAAAAATACTTTGGAAGTCTCAGGTGTGATCTTCTGCAATTATCTCCTAGCCGCAAAGGATTCGAATGCGTTCCGAGCACCGGTATGAAGCTGCATCATTATTGAGATATTTCAGAGGCTAGGTTCTAACTTGAGCTAGTAGATTATGTGTAGATAGAAATGTTGTCAGTATTTGGTAATTTTTTCTTTGTCTCTTTCTTTAAGACTGAAAAATCTAATAAACAGTCTACCTAATTGGGTCCTCACTACCAACCATGTTAATCTGTAAATAACATCATTAAGCGATTCTATGTAAGGACAATTAAAGATTCATTGCTTTACCGGTGGGCTAAGATGGGCGCATCCAATGAAAGTGACTCGGAACCAAATCCTTCTACTGAAATGCAAGAAAAATGATTCTCGGTAGAAGTAGGTATGATGGAGGTACACCCCGTGCGTTACACCACCATACTCGGAAATGCCTCCAGCTAGAAGTAGGTATGATGGTTTTTGTCCCTGCAGTTCCAGGACCAGGAATAGGGCTACGGTACCCTCTGTCTGTCGTAAGAGGCGACTAAAAGGGGCTTCCGGGGTTGCGGGCGAAAAGAGTGGAAGCTTGGACCGTCCAGCCAAGTGACCCCGCGAAGAACGATGGCATTTATGCATGCCGTCGTGGTCACCGGGGAAGGGCCCGAAAGGGGCATTGCGCTCGAAGGACTCCGGCTGTGTTCCGTTGGAGATCCCGAAGTCCTACACGTAGCGCTGAGGACGGCCACCGGGGGGGTTTTAGAAAGGTAAAAATCCCACATAACCCTGCGTTGCTCCCACGGCGTCGGGTACCTTTTGAAGGTTTCCCCCTCGTAAACAAAAAAAAACTATGATGGCGGTACGTCTACTTCTATCGTCTATTCTACCACCATGCAAGGCAAAGCCTTGTTCAAGACGTATTCAAGACTGTAAAGATAGTACCCAAAACTGCACCAAATGACGTGAGAATGAACTCCCGACCTGAATACTTGAGCCAATTGACATTTGAAGCCATAAAGCTCATTCTCACAACCCGTCCAATGCCGCTGTCATAAATACCTAGCCATTAATTAATGGCACGTCTAACGGTTATTATATTAACCTTCGCTAAAATCATTTGTTACGGTTCCTCATTTATGTTTTGTTCTGTTTCTGGTGGTCATTATCGTCCCACTGCTGGGCAAGAGTCTTCTCTCAGAGTGAGAGATTTAGGACATAGTCCACCGCGCTGGCCTAGTGCGAATTGGTAGTAGGTAGTATTCTGGTTAAATTATGTAAATATTGATATGTAATATATCGTCGCTCACAACTCATTGTAGGGTTACAAGGCAATATGGGTATTTTTAAATATTTTTGAAATTAAAATGTAAAGATTTTCAGGTACAGTCCACCACTGTCGTTAATTGAAAATTAGTAGACTTCATACTCATATAAAAACCATATCTGTTTATAAAACGTTTACATGAACCTATATAGCAGTTTCGAATCATTATTTTTTATTAAATCTGTGGTAGAAGCTTGGAGTTTGAACATTAGACCATTGATTGAGAGACCAAGTTTCATTACGCTTCCACCGATAAATCAAAAGATTATAATAATTGATCTTCGAGACATTTCCTTGCTTTTAAATTAATATTTATCACTCTAACTTATATATCTCTATTAGTTTCAAACCATGTATATTGTATCTTTATTATATACATAAAGCTATTTTTCAAAGCGACATAATAATGAAATTATTATCACAAAAATGAAGACGAAAATTCACTTATTCATGATTGAATTTACTACCCAGTAGATTTTTCTTTTGCTTCACAATATTACGAAAGAATAAGACCATTAAATTTCTAATTTAAATTACTCCAACATTACTTGCGAGTAGATACACATTAATTAATAGACGTTCATTACTTTTTACAATCGTGTTAGCCTTCACACAAATTATTGAATGTTCATGGTTTAATTTTATTATTTGCGCCTGGTGTATGTCTTTTTTCGTTGTAATATACATGTTACATTTCTTTATTGATGTATCGTTTAATCTTATTGATCTCTTTCACGCAAATACTTCTGAAATTTGGCACACAGTGTATGATCTAGATTAAGACATGGGAGACTTATCTAATATATAAAATTCTCGTGTCACAGTTCTCGTGTCGTGTCACAGTTTTTATTGCCATACTCCTCCGGGCATGACCGATTTTTACCTAATTTTATATGCTTATTCAGTAGGTCTGAGAATCGGCCAACATCTATTTTTCATACCCCTTAAGGGTTGTCCACCCTTAACATTTTTTTTTATTTTATATATGGCAAAACAACGTTTGTCGGGACAGCTAGTTATCATATATTTTAAAGATAAGGCGAACTGGCTACCTGATGGAAACTAGTCACCATTGCCTATGGACAATCGCAACACCAGAGGAGTCGCCAATGCATCGCCGGCTTTAGAGGAGAGCACTTTTCGCACCTTTCTTGAAGGACTTTATTACCATGGTAAACGTAATGAAAGCGAAATCGTGAAAATAAGCATATTTAAAAATAATAAAAATATTTCACCTTAGGAAAACTAAGCGATTATTATTTATATTACATAAAAAAGTAAATAAATAAATAAATATACAGCTACATTACAATAAAAGTTATTTTAATACTAACTTGTAAAACAGTAAAACTAATAAAAACGAAATTCAATCAAGCCTCAACTCTTACTTATAAGATAAACCCATCAGACAGGGCACTAAAATGCGACAATTTTGTCAATTAATTAGAGAAACTTCGTGACATTCGTATTACAGAGACAGTAAAGCCTGTTTCAAAGGTTTAATGGTTGAAAAGTGTACAATGACACGGTGTAAGTGGTGTTAGTCGAGCTTATGAGTAAACACATTTAAATTGCAAATGCTGTCGGAGTCAGGCCTATGGAACCGTTAATACATGCCGTGAGTAGAATAAAAAGCGAAGAACACGAACGTATGTAATAGAGTGGATGGAAGTAATTTCAATTATAATATATCCGTCGGCGTATACGGGAAACCGTGGAATAATGTACAGGAATGACGACGTAATATCAAGATCTTAATACTTAACAGGTACTCAGCATATGCGTCTTGAGTTCTTTTAGAATTCGAAAACCGCGAATTTGAATATCGCGAGGACTCGTTAAGTATTAAAATTGTCAATTACGAAATAATATTAGTCTAAAATCATGTAATACAAAGATTTTTCAACGTTATGAGAATCGTATGTTTTGCAAACAATACTAATCAATTTAAACAATACTATTTCATTTTTAAATTTCAACAAATCAATCATCACAAGGATAGAAAACGTGAAAACGTAATAAAAAGAGAAGATAAATGTTCACAAAATACGGCAGATCTAATCTACGAAACCAAAAAGCCTACAGACAAGCTAGTAAATTCTCACAGATTCCTAAGTAGGGCGCAAACAGGGGACAGGAAAGAAACAGGAATTCACGCGAAGGCCGGCAACTGGTTCTATTACATCAGCGAGATGAGCGCTTTATGACGGCCTCAAATACAAGATTAAAGTGTGTGTCGAAAATGAAACTAGTAATGTAAGGTCAATTCGTACAGCAATTGACGAATGTACTGATAGTTTTGGTGGTGCTTGAAAAAAGAATTTCCTTTTTGCTTCAGGGAAAGCAATAAATACTACTAATTTTGAATATTAAGTTATGTTGTCCATAAGTAGTCCTAAGATAAGAATTAATTTAAAATTTTCTTAAATAAATATTATAGACAAACTCAATATAATTTTGAAAAACAATCAAATTTCGTTAATTGTACGAATTTCCAAGTTTTTTTTTTAGCTACAGTGAATAAAAATGGCCGATAGTCAAATAGAGACTATGTCTCTAGCTTATCGTTGATTTTTAACATCCTTTTAATAAATTCTCTAATCTATCACCTACACAGTCAATAATAGATATTACATACAGTAACACCCGAAACACGTTATACAACATTCCATTTTCGGCAAGTAACCTTGAGCTCATACGAATATTAAATTAATCACACACTTGTGTAGCTATAGCAAATATTTGCAAAATAACAGTACTCCTCAATAAATCATACGATATAACACATGTGGGCCATAGTGACCTCAATCGGTTAGTGTATAAGAATCAGAATTAAGTAACAGTTAATAATATATCTAGGGTTGTAGACATTGACCGTATTACTTATAAACTTTGCAAAGAAGAGGATAAGGAAACATAATATATTCTCGTTTTTGAAAATATACATAAAGAGTAATAAGCATAGATTGATTGTTATTTTAACTTCAAGTTGCTTGGAAATAGAAGAAAAATTCTATAATAACAAATAATATAATACGAAAAATGATAGAATTTTAAACATATGTTAAGTTATGTGAATGCAAAATTGAGGTTACAAATACTTTTGAATATGTGATCATCTTACTTGGATCAACCGAAGCAGACAACTGCTAACCCTGTTAATATTACAAACAAATGACACCACTTGTTTGGGTGGCATGGTATCTTGTTAGTTGCGCGATTTAATACTGTTGATTTTTTTTTTCAGTCGACATCATTTTTTGCTCCACCCAACACATTATTGGCCCACTGCTGGGCACGGGTCTTCTCTCAAAATGAGAGAGTTTTAGGCCATAGTCCACCGCGCTGGCCAAGTTCGAATTGGTGGACTTCACACACCTCCGACAACTTTTTTTTTTAAAGAACTCTCTGGTGTGTAGGTTTCCTCACGATGTTTTCCTTCACTAACAGTGATAATTAATTTCTAATACGCATATAAATCAGTGGTGCGTGCCTAGGGTTGAACCTTGGACCTCCCGATCGAGAGGGCAAGTTTCAACCATTAGGCTATTACTGCTCTTTTTTTTACTCCACGCTATCCTGTTATTAGGCTTTGTTCTATAGGCAAAGGAATTCTAAATTGTGATTGTCATTGCCTATATGCGTTTACAATAGAGATAATTCATATAAAAATTACTGTTACGGAATTTTGTGCATGGAAGTTCATTTCACATTTTCACGAATGCAAAATAAGAACGCAAAATGAGCTGTGTATTTTAGACTGTGAGCGCAGTTCATGTAAATTTTTCATCAAACTTAATATCAAGAATCCATATTTAGGATTCCGCACGGAAGTATTAAAAAATACCAATCCAATTTATGTAAACAATGGAACAAAGTATGTCACAGACGTCCAGTTACAGTAAGTTATAGACGTCCATTGCCAGCAGCGCCCACTTACCATCAGGTGTACTACGAGCCTGTTTAATAGCTCTACAATAAACGATAAAATACTAAATATATAAATACATTAATTGTTTCTATAGTAAGGTAAATATTATCTTACACTCTTACTATAACTAAGAACAGAAGCTCTTTAAAAGAATCATATGAACAGCAAATGTTAAAAATATGTAAATACATTATTCAAACACGATAAATAATGTTTTTACATTATACTACTTTTTACATAAAACAGCTTCCATAAATAATGTCTTTGCATTATTTATAGAGGCCGTTTTAGTTATTTATCTATGAAACGTGATCCAGGAAACAGTTAATATTAAAAATGAATTAATGACAACATATTTAATTGGTCCTAAATTTAAACGAAATTCAATAAATTTCCAAAACTCTTAATAAAACGTGTTATGTGTCTAAACAGATATGAGTCATGGGTTTTGTCAAGTGAGAGGAAACCTTTAAAGTTTCTACAAATTGGCAATCTAACATGCATTTCACTTTTTATCTGGTACTAGCTGAACTCTGCGACTTCGCCCGCGTTAAAAAAATCGATGCATCGATTGTCCAGTGGGAATAAGATATTTTCCCAAAGTAAAGAGTAGCCTATATATTAATCCAGAGTATCAGCTAACTCCCTACCAAATTTTATGAAAATCGCTCCTAAGGTTTAGACGAGAAAAAGTAACAAACATGCAACTCACAAACTTTCGCCTTTATAATGTTAAGTATCTGGAATTATTTTTTATCTTACGTGAATCATTATATCCTGTCTTGTCTAATATCACTGAAAGGATATTAGACAAGCTAATCCCAGATATACTTCTACATATCAAGATTAAACCCCTTAATTATTTAATTATGCATACCTAATCAAATTTCAAATCCAAGTAGACTAATGAAACTACAAGACTCTAATAGAAGAACTGAAAAATCGTCGTCAAACATTGACCAAACTCGGATCTTTACAGAAAAAAGACTAATTTTAACACAAACTGTACGCGTTCACTAAAAACTTAAATACAAAGCGGCAACTTCATATGGAAAGTTCTACGAACTTAGTTTCTCACGATGCTCACTGATAATCTTAATACCTACCAGCCTTCCACTAACGATGGTCACTGATGTAAGTGACAAAGCGTGGGCATCACGCAATTATAGCGAACAGGAGTGGTATTCTGTGAGGTCATTTTGTAATCAGAAGACTTCTTATACCATAGAAGTCCGCCTGATGATAAGTTTCTACTGCATTTTACGGGCACCTTTGATCAACTGCAAATAAGATTAAAATTCCTACTCCTAAGGATTAGGTTTCAATGAATCAGAAATAAATAATAGTTTAAAAAAACTAAAAAAACACGCTTTTTATAGAAAACCGAACTAAAAAATAGAAAATAAATTTAAATGAGTTTAAATTAAGAAAATAGTGTTAAAAATTTCAATGAATATAAATTAATAATAGTGTGAATAAAAAAAATCATTTTATTTTAAAAAAAGCGTGGGGTGCATGGTGTCAATGGTTATAGATATTTCAAAATCGCGCCCAAAGAAGTCGGTTACAAACATACAAACAAACATACAGGTGAAGCTAATAAATAAAAAAAGCTAATAAAATATATTTTGTTTCGCACACCCCTTATATCACAATATGGCGATGACAGTGAAAGACCCAGGGTCAAATCACAGGAAGGTTCTACCACCTTAATGCGTTGTTTTGTTGTGGAACTAATCTTTATTGTGTCGTAATGTGGAAACGCGATAAACCGTTACATGTGAGAAACACTGACATATTCGACATATTGGCCATTTTGTAAGCGGATTAGTGTTCCGAATATCGAGTTTCCTTCATCAACAGTCATCAAAGCAATCGATGTAGAAATTTATTCGAGTCTATGAATATGTTCGGTGATTCATAGAATAGCACAACGGATCCTACTCACGCACCGATTGAACGAGCAATCGAAAGTTGCAAATGATAAATGCGATCCTTGCGTGCACGCATTCGATGCAAAATCCAATTTTCATATGCAATAGATCCTTGTTCGACCCATTGTTTCGAATATTCGTTCGTAAGTTCGTTAAGTCATGAACGTCACAGGATAATTTATGGTTAATCGAGTGTTATATGCACGACAGGATTATCAGTAACGCAATAATAAACGGCTGTTTTTTTGTACCACTGAGTTTGCTAATTCTATAATTTATAAGGTACAAGATCTATTTCGTCATGCTACTCGTATTTTATGCAATAGTATATTGGAATGTATTTTTTTTTTGATATCGAGGGGGAAACCTTCGAAAGTTACCCGGCGCCGTGGGAGCAACGCCGAGTTATGTGGGATTTTTACCTCACTAAAACCCCCCCGGTGGCCATCCTCGGCTCTGTGTGGAGGACACCGGGATCTCCAACGCAGCCGGTGTCCTTCGAGCGCGATGCCCTCTTCGGGCTTTTCCCAGTGAGCATTGTACTCAGTGCGCCACCCTGGTGTTTACGATAGTATGTGGCCACACATGCCGTCGTCCTAAACGGGGTCGCTTGGCAGGATCGTTCGAGCTCACACACTTACCGCCCGCAACCCCGGAAGTCCCTTTAAGTCGCCTCTTACGACAGGCAGGGGATACCGTAGCCCTATTCTGATCCCGGAACTACAGGGATAAAATATTGGAATGTATCTATGAGTATGCGTATGTTTAAAACATTTAGATATATTAATGTCAAGTTTGAGAAATTTCGATTCTATTATCTTTCCTGTTATCTTCACATCTTTTTATACTGTTTTTTTTTTTTTGGTCATATCTCTATTTTTCCTCTCAAATGTATGACATCGATAAAATCTTTTTCCTAAGATCCATCCGCTACACTTACAGAACCTTTGTATATTCCTGTTACTTTCAAAACCATCCTAATCGCCTTTTAATTTGCTATTCAAAAGCAATTTGTCACTTAAGTAGAGAAATATTACGCTTATAAAGATATCATTTTGTGAAATTTGAAAGCCTTTAATCTGACACAGTAATATGATTTCGATTAAGGTTAATTCTTTGGTTATATAAGCTATTCTTATCCGTATTTGTATAGTTTTGATGATGACAATATAATTATTTGAATATGTTATATTTAACAAAATTTTATTAACTCGTAAATAGCATTTAAAGGTAATTTTCATTGAATACAATGAAATAATTTAAATATGTAATTCTAATTTATTCTTAAGATCAATTGGTCAAGGTAAATCTAGTTATAAAAAGTTAACAATTATTTTGATATTCAATAAAAGAGTAACATATATTATACTCGATAATGATAAGAACACAAAAAAACGTACTAATCTACGATATAGATTATTTTAAGTTATACAGTTGTTTGTCTTTACAACTTCACCGAGTTTAGATGACGAGCCTTAAAGTCAGCCAAGACTAGAAAAGATGGGCTGGAAACGTGAAGGAGAGAGATAAGTGTCTTAATAAGATTTTTTCAATAAATTTCAATTGTTTTGATATTTACTTATCCAAACAGTATTATAATGACATGTTCCAGACTATGATAGTCCGCCATCTTGAAATAAAGTTAATTTACCAACGGATTTTATGTGACCGTAATAGTCTAACCTAAATTCTATCCACTAACTAGTTATAGGCCTTAATTATATGTTATAGACTAAATTATGATTATTCTGAGGCAATCATCTTAGAAAGTCAGTTACCGGGTGCACGGCAATGATCATATTTATGTATATAGTGATTATTCCAATTATCTGAGATAGTTTCGAAGTTATGGCTTCTTTGTTTCACAGAAATGAACCAACTTTAGAGTTAACTATCACGCTAATAAGCTTTTAATGCCTAATCCAGATAACATTGAAGTAGTGTTTATAGTTTGCGTGATAGAGTGAAATCTTGAATACGTTTTATGACGGATACAGATATATTAATAACACTATCTTCATTATAAATGTTTCTTAATAACACTAGTCACCGGGTGACTATGGTCGAAATTCGACCGTAATTCAAATGAAAACTAAAGTTGATATTGTCCAAATATCACGTATAATTCTCAAATTCAATGAAATTTTATTAATTTTCAGGTTATTTTAAATACACCCGAATGTTAATCAGAGGTTTAATTGACTTAGCTGCTTTTATAAGCTATAACGGGCAGGTATATTGACAAAGACATCTGAAATTTTTGACATTACTTGTTTCAATAGAAGACATTAATGTTTATTTCGTTTATTATACATAAGTGTTTGTGTCAAATGGACAGTAGTGTGTTCGAATTATTTGAAAAAAATATTAGCATGGCGTGCTCCTTCTCCTCATAAACTATAACTGTGCAAAAATTCATACTCCTCCGTCCGCGGCAAGTTTCTTAAATACGGAATCCAAATTTTCGCTTCACGTATTAATATATAAATAAATTATTATAGTTAACGAACCGCAAGGTGGATCGGTCACCATAGAGGTCTGATACGCAAAAGGTTCGGGACTCAATCCCCAGCCTAAAAGATATCAAAATAATGAATTTTAATTACTCTTCTGGGTCTAAGTGTTTATGTATTCATCTTCGTGATGTAGTTCACCAGATAGTAATGGTAACCGCCACACATGAATCATCTGTGACACATAGCCACACCTCTATCACCATTTTCTTACAATACAGTATAGTGTGTCCCCAGTAGGCCAACTATTAGTAGCGTATTGAATTTGTGACGTATCGGGTTAGTACGCCCCTATATATATTTCAAATGGAGAGTTTAAAGTTTGCTAGTTTGCGCTCACTTTACGTAGTTTGCAGCGTTACAGTGTACAGTGAGCGCCAACTAGCAAACTTTGGACACTCCATTACAAATATATGGCAGGGCGTACTTAACCAATACGCCGCAAATTAAGTCGGCCGCAAACAGTTTGCCTACGCGACATAGCCTAAGACGGTCGACTCATATAAAAGTGCGTCGACATCCACACCCGTCCCCCAAAACGCAAGCATTTCTTCATCCTAGAAATAAGTATATCAGTTGTACCTCCCCAGTCGATATTCAAATTCAAATTCTTTATTAGTATAACAAGTTGTACATAAACATAAATTATTGGTGGGACATCCTTTTAAGTAAGAAAAATACTTGTGCCAAGATGCCCCGCTCTTCCGTATCTTAAATAAGCTAGTACAATTTGCTTAATAACAATGAAAATATATTAATGTAGTATTGAGTGACAGTGCATGTGAATGAGTGTGTCTGTGCGTGTGTGCGTGCGTGCGTGTGTGTGTGTGTGTGTGTGTGTGTGTGTGTGTGCGTGCGTGCGTGCGTGCGTGCGTGTGTGTGTGTGTGTCTGCACGTGCGCGTGCATGTGTTAGTGTGTTTATATCATGTGAATATGTTCTTCCTTCAAATGTTAGTTTTGTTAGTAGAATTTCTCCACTGACATTCATCCAGTACCGTATCCAGTGCCTAACGTTAGTCAAAGGCGTGTTTTATTACAAACATTCCTCAGCGTTCCCGGAACGCTACATCTGCGGCGCACGTTACATGACTCATTCATGGCTCGTATGAATGAGCGTAATGACCTAATGTTATCAGTGGAGATATTGTTGTTATTCGAATCGCTGAAAAGTTGTGTAACTTTGTTTTTTAACCGACTTCCCAAAGGAAAGAGGTTATCTATTCGTCACGTATATTTTTTTTTTTTTTTTTTTTTTTTTTTTTTTTTTTATGTATGTTCGGGCGAAATGGCTAGAAATCGTCGACCTACCGACACGATTCATACGACATTGTATGCGGCTAGTTTCACAGGCAGTCCCATATTGAGGAAAATGAAAACCTTCCGGCGGTTTTCCCGGAAAATTGGAAAATGTCGGTTTCTTAAAATCTTGAATAACTTGGGTGTTTCTAAACTGATTTCCATTTTCTTTCTTTCATTTGATAGGAAATTTTGTCACGCAACTTTTTCTCTTGGACATGGGTATGCTGTGATGCTTAACTCTTTGAGTTATGGGGGGGAAACCACCACCACTCCTCAAGTTTTTTAGATAATTCGAGATAACTCAGCTTCTGCCGAATCGATTCTTATGAAACTTGGAATATGTATTATACATCTATGCTTATATAGGTTGACGAAAAATTTGACCTTCAACTCTTCGATCCTGATGATGCAGGGTTACAGCTATCCTAAACTATAACATTAGCTATTTGGTGCTTACATATATGTAATAAAACTACTAAGCAGAGACATGTGATGAAAAATTTGACCTTCAACTCCTCAATCCTGATGATGCAGGGGTGCCTCAAGCCTAAACCATAGGGGTTGACCATTTGGTGCTTATGGGTATGTAATAACAATACTAAGCAAAGACATATTATAAAAAAATTGACCTTCAACTCCTCAACCCTGATGATGCAGGGTGCTGTAAGCCCAAGCCGTAGGTGATGGCCATTTGTTGCTTACGGATATATAATAAGATAGTAAGGCAAAGATGTACGATGACAAATTTGACCTTCAACTCCTCAACCCTGATGATGCAGGGGTACTGCAGGCTTAAACCATAAACGTTAGACATTTGTTGCTCACGGATTTGTAATAACATTGCTAAGCAAAGGTATACAACGAAAAATTGGACCTTCAACTCCTCAATCCTGATGATGCAGGGGTATTGAATGCCTAAGCCATAAAACTTAGCTATTTCATCCTTACGCATTCAAAATGATATTTAAAAAATGTAAGGTAGAACATTAGAAAAATGGTTGTATACAGTGGAAAATTGGACCTTCAACTCCTCAATCCTGATGATGTTGGGGTGCTTCAAGCTTAAACTATAGGCGTTAGCTACATGATCGCTACGTATATCTGATAAGATTACTAAGCAAAGATAAAAGATGAAAAATTTGACCTTCAACTCCTCAACTCTGATGATGCAGGGGTACTTCAGGCTTACTATAGGCGTTGGCCATTTGATGCTTATGGGTATGTAATATATTTACAAAGCGAAGACGTATGATAAAAAAATTGACCTTCAACTCCTCAAGCCTGATGATGCAGGGTGCTATAAGCCCAAGCCGTAGGTGATGGTTATTTGGTGCTTACGGGTAAATAATAAGATAGCAAAGCATAGATGTACGACAACAAATTTGACCTTCAACTCTTCAACCCTGATGATGCAGGGGTACTGCAGGCCTAAACCATAAACGTTAGACATTTGTTGCTCACGGATTTTTAATAACATTGCTAAGCAAAGGTATACGACGAAAAATTTGACCTTCAACTCCTCAACTCTGATGATGCAGGGGTACTTCAAACTTAAACCATAGGTATTGGCCATTTGATTCTTATGGGTCTATTCTTTAAATAAATGTTTACTCAGAAAAAGTTGTTTTATTCGGTTAGGTTAGGTTCGAACAGATTTTTCCAATTCAGAATCTAAGGGAGGGGGCGCGGTAGCGCCCCCGACCGGTTGTGTCAAAGAAGTCTATTTTTAGATGATGACGTCAGCACATATCGTGACTCGTTTATCGTGACTGAAAAGCGTGAAAAAAAAATTTTTAAACAAAAAATACAACCGACTTCCATGCCACATAAAAGTAAAAAATAATTTAAATACATGTTGGTTTAGAGCAAACACAGTACTTAGTACATAGTCCCGAAGTCGGCGCTCATATAAGATACATGTAGTTTCGTCATGATCCAGCAAAATATGGTGAGCGCCGACTTCGGGACTATGTACTAAGTACTGTGTTTGCTCTAAACCAACATGTATTTAAATTATTTTTTACTTTTATGTGGCATGGAAGTCGGTTGTATTTTTTGTTTAAAAATTTTTTTATTCTATACTAGCTGTGCCCGCGACTTCGTCCGCGTATTTAAAAAGTATTATTACACGACGATATAACGACGCAAAAACAAATAACGCTGCATACAACCACTCGGAAGGGAGCAAGATACCTCGTAGTGCTACACCCCTCCGCGTCCCTCGCAAGCAACGCCCTCCTCCTTGCAGCGTCATGTTTTGCACATCATGCGGCGCTGCTGAATTTTATATCGGCGTTTTTTTAAAATTGTCATATCTTATAAGATGTTCATTGAAATTTAGTGATGTCAAAGACAATTTTGTTCGCAATGAAATACTCTTTATCAACAACACATTTATTTGGACAAAGATTAATATTATTACGTTGATACAACTCTTAACTAATTTCGACCGAATTTGATTACCATGAAAACGGTTCTAGTGAGTTAATCTTAAAAGATAGACATATACTGTCGCGGACATTTTTTTAGATCATTTCAAGAGAAATAATTCTTTCATACATATATTTTCGGTATCTTGTACCGTTTTCGCAGCGCACGCAACAGAAGCCCTCAAGGATGAATAATTTGCCCCGTTTTTTTCACATTTTCAATTATTTCTTCGCTCCTAATAGTTGCAGTGTGATGTTATATAACCTATAGCCTTCCTCGATAAATGGTCTATTCAATACAAAAAGAATTTTTAAATTCGAACCAGTAGTTCCTGAGATTAGCGCGTTTAAACAAACAAACAAACTCTTCAGCTTTATATATTAGTATAGATAAGTAGTAAACGAGCAGTCCACCAGATGGTATAATGGTCATTGCCAATGGACGTCTCGAAGCAAATTGATACAAAATTCTATCTGAAGTTAATCGCTGCGTTGCTACTCTGCGTAGTTGCGCTGGAGAATAAGTACCAGGAGGAAAAGTATTTTTATTTAATAATAAAAATCGGGTAAGTTCGAGTCGAACTCACGCACGAAGGGTTCCGTACCATTATCTTTAAAATATGTCAAAAATCATATTTGTCGTAGAGGAGCCATCTTAAATATTTATTTGATTTTATTGTTTGTTGTTATAGCGGCAACAGAAATACATTATCTGTAAAATTTTCAACTATATTGCTATCACGTTTCATGAGATACAGCCTGGTGATAGACAGACAAACTGACAGCGGGGTCTTAGTTATAAAGTTCCCGTTTTTATCCTTTGGGTACGGAACCCTAGAAAAGGTATCCAAAAACTGATACAGACATTACATGCCTATTTTGTGACTAATACATCAATATTCTACACAAATAATAATCAAATAGTTCTGTTCGTGCGTTCACATAAAAGGCAAAGTCGAAAGGCCAAAGCAATTTAGTTTGTGAAGATATTTAAGGGAAAATTCACATGTAACTTTAAATTTAACAATTCGATATTCAATTTATACTATTTAATTGACACGATATATTCACTGTATTTACATGAAACAAAAAAATCAAGGCACTTAATTGTTTAAAATGATAGTGATGACGACAATATATTTAAAAAAGGATAAAATTTAAAGCAACAAAACACTAGAACGAACAAACGCAGTGATTGTTCCTTTGTATTTTTAAGCTAATCTAAATTTAAACGCTTTATAGCGTACAAAAAACCCTAAACTTTAGAAGTAAAAACGCTCGTTTAATTCGCTCTGTGTGTAAACGGATGGTCGCCTACTGTATTAGCACATTTTGAAATTATCGGCACCAGCGCAACAATCTGTCGCAGTGCATGCAGTTAAAAGACTTAAAGCCTAATTTATGGCTTACAATGCGATAACATCTAGGGGAGTGTCTACATGTACACGCATGAAACTCTTAAGATTATTTATTTAGTTACCGTCTTCTCTATTAAGAGACAAAAATATCTTTTGTCTTTTTCACATGAGGCGACCATCGTAGTCTTCGGGAGTAGCAACGCATCAGTGATTGACTTCCGATAGAACCTATGTTATGTATGTAGTTGCTTACAGATGTCCATGGGCGGCAGTGACCACTTAACATCAGGTGGACTGCATGCTCGTTTGCTACTTCAGTCAGATAAAAAAAATTGCTTTGGTAAGTAAGATTTTTTCAAAGTTCAGTTGTCTGAATCATACATGCTATCCAGTAAGTTAACCGTGCACGTTGCTACCCTGGACGAGTAACTTGGAACACATCGGATATATATGTATCTCTTCAAACTAAAATAAAGCAAGGCTTAAAACTTTCAGCTGTAAGTCATGCAAAACGGCTGTGGGTCCGGTACTTGATCTAAACTATACTATAAAGCGTTCAAGCATGTTTCTGATTTGCACTTCTTTCTTACAAACTTTAGTTTTTCAAGTATTTTAGATTGCCGATTTACAGCCAATAAATATAAAGCCTCCCAGCCAGTAATCGCGACTGGTATGGCATCGATGGAGATCTAATCTTCTTAATGACATCACTTCACGTCATCCGACAACCAAACTAGATATTGACTTATGGATTTACTGCAACCGTTCATAGATTAATATTAAACGTGTTTATGGTGTATATATTTTAACTATTGCTGCAACCTTACTCAATAGAAAGTATTACTGGATCAGGTAGGTGGGATTGACTATCGCACCTGAGCGTTGTTGCGGGCAGTGGTGATCGTGGAATTTTAATAATCTTCATAAAATATGATTTTCTCCAGTATCTTTCAGACAATGTGAATGGGAATACATACATTCGAAGATGGAAGAACTCTTTGTGCTTCAACTCCGGATGTATCACCGCCACACCTCTTTGTTGAATACAGTGAGTGGGGTTGTGCAGATGCCTATGTGCCAAGTTGAATCACCAGACCTTTAACACCTTATCAAAATACAGTATTGGTATCCCACGGCTCGTAAACATTCCGGTCCGGAGGGAATGCCTTAACTGCTGCTTATGCTTCCACGGCATGTAATTTCAATGTGATTTGTTTGTTCGCGGTATCATCCACTTACTTACGTATATGGTCAAGTGGCTTGTCCTGTAACTAACTGTTGGTGCAAATTTCTATTGTTCGCCTCTACCGCTTTAGATTTAAGTAAATTACCTGTTAGTATGTTGATTGTACTTTTTTGTATATATTGTTTTGTTGAAACTTATGTTTTTTATTATTCTTATTCTGTATATGTTCTTCTTACAATACGAAATAGTTTTGGCTTCCTTTTGATTTTTACCGGAATACGTAAGAATTTCTTTTTGGGCGTATGCATGTCCGTGAGTATGTCTCTTTTTTATGTAGAATACGACATTTTTGATTGTAAAACATGCCATATCAGTGGAATTGACTCAGTTTTTAGAGTGTCATATATATGTATGGTAATCATACCGTACACATATATGTCACTCTCAGTCAACGGTCTCATTATTCGACTTGGTACTACCATCTGCTAGTACCAAATCAAATAACGAGACCTTTAAAACCTTTTTAAAATACAGTTTTGGTATCCCACGGCTCGTAAACATTCCGGTCCGAGGGGAAATGCTTTAAAATTCTCCACGGCATGTAATTTCAATGTGATTTGTTTGTTCGCGGTATCAGCAACTTACTTACGTATATGGTCAAGTGGCTTGTCCTGTAACTGTTGGCGCAAATATTTCTATTGTTCGCCTCTACCGTTTTAGATTTAGGTAAATTGTCCGTTAGTATGTTGATAGTAATTAAAATGTTGTATTTATTGTTTTTGTTTCAAATGATGTTTGTTATTATTATTATTGCGTATTTATTGTTCTTACAATAGGAGATAGTTTCTAAGTCCTTCTACTTTTTACCAGAGTGCGTCAGAAGCATTGCATTTCATATGTGTGTATGTATCCATCCATCCATCCATCAGCCTTTGAAAGTCCACTACTGAACTCCCCTAATCTGCGCCACTTCGACCGGTCCTGATTCCAGCCATCTGTTATCCAGCGGTTACCCGCCGTCTTCTTCAGGTCATCAGTCCACCTGGTCGGAGGGCGGCCTGCATGTATAGTAATACTAAATTCCTTGACGGATTTTAAATTAGACATATCATTGGACTCAGTCGTCAAGGTGATAGGCTGTTATGAAATATGGCGTCTTGGAAGAGAAAAAAGCGGAGGTGGTATATTTTTATCATTATAATTAATAATTAATTAATTATCATTATAATATATATCAATTTAAAGCTATAAATTGATATTACAAAAAATTACAACTATTACACTGTTATATTACCGTTTAGATGCAAACTGGTAATAAACGATAAATAAAATAAATCAGTTTCAGGTGTCGTTTTTTCTGGGAGTTTACTCCTTTAGAATCGATTTGCATATATAAGGGCCCGGTATGAGAAAAATGTGAGTAGAAAAATCTAGTGAAGAATGACCTCGTTACGTTTACAGTTCTGATTACAAAATCGTTAAGCAGACAAAAGTTTCCTAGTAAGAGACTTGCTTTGCAATTCGATCGTATTATTTTTTTCATAATAATTTATTTTGTATACTTTATCTATCATCTAAAAAAGATTAACTGAGCATGATAGAGATGAGAAATGCACGTAAAACCACAGGCTATAAGTAAGCGGCCATTACTAGCCCAGATTAATCTCTCGCGGAAATTCATATTTCAACGGGGAAAGTGAAGTAGGTATCTGAATAAAGCATTTGGCGACAAATTTGTACAGTAAAGCGATTGTCATTAAAACTGATAGGAATAGTCTAATAAATATTAAACATTTATCAGGAATTCAGAGAGGATTATTTAATGAAAACAAGGTATCCCGCGGTTTTATCCTCGTTTAAAAATATATTATAAATGTAAGCATTGTTCTCATATAATAACAATAATAATATACTTTATTGTACCCAGAAAAAAGAAAAATAATACAGTAAATTACAATAATAAAAGACAAAAGGCGGCCTTATCGCTCAACAGCGATTTCTTCCAGGCAACCTCACGGTGCGGAGTTAAGTTTTAGGGGAAAAATGAAAAGGTAGGGTGCAAAAATTAAGTTACGGAAATTAGTGTAACATATAAATATAATAAGATAAACATATAAGTGATCTTGTAATAACCGAAGGTGGTAGAACCAGTGTAGTTCAACCGGGGAAGTACCACCGCCACACCTATTTCTAGCGTGAAGCATTTCTTGCGTTTCGATAGAAAGGTGTGGTTGCCGGCACACTTTCACATGAGGCGACCATCATAGTCCTCGGGAGTAGCAACGCATTTATGATTGACTTCAGATGGAACCCACGTTCTGTATGTAGTTGATTACAGATCTCCATGAGCGGCAGTGACCACTTACTATCAGGTGGACTGCATGCTCGTTTGCTATTTCAGTCAGATAAAAAATAAACCTAAACCTAAACCTACTTTTTGATTAATAACTTTCTATAGAGATGGTGGATTTTAACGTTTTTTCTTCATCGAAGTTTGAACCCGGATGTAATAGTATAAAAAACGTAAATTTGTAGACGTTTCTTACTTTAGATCTATTCGACATATATTTTATTATGTGAATATATAAATATCCACATAATAAAATATGCAAGAATAATAACACAGAAAAAATTAAAAGAATTAAAAATCGATTTGTTTAATAATCAAAGTTCAAAGTGTTATGTGTACTAATGGAATATTACTATATAATACAATAAATAAACAAACCATGACTCAACAGTGACTGTACCGATTTCAAAGAACTGTATTGAAGGAAAAAACTAATGATCGGGAATGGATCCTTATACATCACCACTTTTTATAGTATTCAAATTATAAGCTTAAGTCCTTACGGATTTCCCGGCTCGTTTGTTCACCGCAAAAAATCTTAAGGACACTGACAAACAACTTCTGAATATAAATAAAAGGCATAACAGACTTTATTGTGAGTCAAAAAGATTGCATTCGAATTAGCATTTCGTCCCATCAAATCGAGATACTTGTGAAATAGTGATGTAAACAATGTTGTTATTTAATCATTCACGAATGCGAATGCGAATACCCCTTAAAAGATTGCTTCGAGTTAGCATTTCGTCCCGTCAAACCGAGAAATTTGGGAAATAGTGATGTACCTTACCCTTACCCGTATTCGCGAATGCAGATGTTGTTTCTTTTCAGGTGTTGAAGTATTTTTTTTGTCGACCAATTGATTTAAATTTAGATAGATTTGGCGACCGTTTTTGCCAAGCAATGCAATTTCATATTGGTAAAACATTCGCACGTTCTTGCGAATGCGAATACATAAAAAAAAATATTCGCGAATGCGATTGTTCGTCACATCACTATAGTGAACAATTCGGTGTATCGTGATAATGAGGCATGCAAATCATTTTGCAGTCGAGAAACTAACACTAACTTCTTATTCTATGACCATAAGACCCAATATCCTTTGCATTTCAATTTAAGAACAGCAAATATCACTTGTGTGGCATGTCGGCAATTCTATTGGACGAGATGGGCAGTAATTCTCGCTTCTGATTTACATAATCAGCTAACTGGTTTTATTATGGAAACTATGACACTAATTCGGATACAATCACAATGACAATCGTGGTTATTTTTTAATGGTGATCCGATGTTTTTGTTTTGGTATGATCACGAGCCATATGTATTTCTGCTTAGTAAAATTGTTTTCTACTTAATAAGTTTGATTTATTTATGACGCGTTTATTAATAGTTAGTTTATAAAGTTTTGCGTTTTTTTTTTTTACTATTTAATTTACAAAGAGGACAATTTAGCAACAGATTCAATTTTATTATAATATAATAATATAACTCATTTTAACGTAATTCTTTTAACAGTAACTTAGAAGTAACTTAATCATTTCTTGCGTTTCGATGGAAGGGTGTGGTTGCTGGCACACTTTTATATGAGACAACCATCATAGTCCTCGGGAGTGGCAACGCATCTGTGATTGACTTCAGATAGAACCTGTTCTGTATGAAGTTGATTACAGATGTCCATGAGCGGCAGTGACCACTTAACATCAGGTGGACTGCATGCTTCTTTGCTACTTCAGTCAGATAATTAAAAAACCTTTTTGCATAGAAATACCTGTGACATTTTGAAATTCTATCAAAATCCGTTTTTACTTCTTTACTCCGGAATTTTGCAAAACACACTGAAAAAATATATTAAATGGAAACAAATAATTTAGAAGCCACAATATTATATTTGATATTTCTTTATATTACATGTAACAAGAATTCTCTGAATAAGTAATATGTAGTATAGTTAAATCAAACACACGGGCGGAAACTCGTGAAAACATTTGTCTCAAATCCTAAAGCGAAATAGGAATAAAGTGGAATTATATCCTGTTTATTATACCGGAAAACTACCAAAGAATATTCAACCTATGCAATTTATTCCACATTTTAGAACAAATGCTGTCATTTGCAGGTGCCCTCAACCTGCGAGGAGAAATTTTAATACAAGCATATTTTTTCCTTCACATTTTCTGTGTAGAAAATAAAATGTTTGGAACACATTCTCTGACGTCACTCTCAGACAACACTTTATGGTCTTATAACGTATAATTTAATTTAATCGGCGGTTTATAAGCAACATGTGAGATAATTATCGATACTTCGGCATCGAGGACCGATGCAAATTATTCATTAATTTTCGGCTATCGTAAAAATTCGTCAGTGAATTTGCACACATCGATTTACAAAGAATCATTTTAATTTTGCATATTTTATGTTTAAGAGACGAGACTCTTTGGTTTTCATCATTAATATTCTTTACGTTTATTGCTCATTACAGCAGATTTCTTACGAACAAGTAAACGAATAGTTTATTTAAGTTCAATTATATTGGTGACTGTACTCAAAAAGTATATGCTTTTTATTGTAATTTTTTCCTATTAAAATATTTCCATTAATATTTTAATTTTCAGCATCACAGTGTCACCTCTGTTTCACCGCTGTAGTTACTATTGCTAAAATGATTTGATGATGGAATATTGGTTACCCTTAAGACTTAGAGACTTTTCTCTAAGGACATAATCATCGTTGCTTCTTTTTTCAAGAGTTGGTAAACGAAGGCATATTCCGCTGTTCAATTATGAGCAAGGCCGAGAAAGTTTTTGGAAAGTCGAGAAACGACTCAAAACCTGACGCCCTGTGCTGTGGAATTTGGTGCAGCAAGATGCTATGATATTAATCTACACATATAGGTTTAAGCGCGTGTGGTCCTCCTTATGTTGGTCTGAACCGATCTGTAAACTTAAGCAATGTCAGGTGGGGTCGGAAGTTGGATTGCTGACCGCCAGTGGTTACACTTTATTCGCGGTTCCGTGAATCAACCGGCAACAACATTTTGTCGGTGTCAATTTTATTCATTGGATACCAACTGCTTAATTACGTCGAGTAGTTAGATGGCAACTAAGACTCCAGGTTTCCTTCGTTTTTTTATATCTAACTAGTGTTGCCCAAATGCAAGAACAAGACGAGACTTAGCCAGTCTTGGTCTTGGTCTTGCGCCAATACACCTGGTCTTGGTCTTGGTCTTGGTCTTGCGCTCCCAGTCTTGGTCTTGGTCTTGGTCTTGCAGCAAGAGTCTTGCAAGTCTTGCAATTACCTATTAGTCTATTACTATTTATTAAAGTTTGACTAAATGTACAATAATAGTACCTAAGTAATTAGTTTAAAACCATATAAGTAATCAATATTATAATATATACTTACTAGAATGAATTAATATGACATCTACTACCTATCCTTACCATTTTATCCCAATCATAATACTACTTGCGTGATCAGTATAATGTATTCATTTTCATTCTAAGCACTCTGAAACTTATTTATTCTTTGGAACACCTGTAGGTACTCTTAAAATTCGAAATTATTTTGCATGAGTATACCTACGCCCTATGGCGGCAATCAAATAGTGTCAAATGTTATGATTTCGGCGTGGCGGCAACGATTGTTTTAGATTTCAAAAGAAGCCGCCGGCGCGTGTATCATAACCATGTACTTCCGAAAAGCGGCAAATTTCTTTGAGAAGTAAGTACAAAACCTTTGATGCCGCATTATTAAAGTGCCGATGGTTAAAACATAACTATGCATGCACTCAGTTTGATTTTAATAGATATTTTTTATTCGCTATGTTTATGGTATTAGTCGTGATGCGCATAGGTCCAGTTTTTCATATTCTTTGATACAGTTTTTTGCGTCTCATAGAATTCCTAAGCGTACCTACCTATACACCGAACTGTTACACCTAACTACTCAGTGAAATAGCGCTAAGTCCTAGCTGCAAGACGCAAGAGTCTTGCAGGCTATGTCTTGTTCTTGCTCAAGTCTTGCACGGTCAGTCTTGGTCTTGGTCTTGCTAAAAATACGCGGTCTTGTTCTTGGTCTTGGTCTTGCAAAAACGCAAGAACAAGACCAAGACTGCAAGACCAAGACTGAATTTGGGCAACACTATATCTAACTGAAGTGGTTACTGTCGCTCATGGATATCTGTAATCAACTTCACACAGAACTTGGGTTCTATCTGAAGTCAGTCACAGATGCGTTGCTACTCCCGAGGACTATGATGGTCGCCTCAAATAAAAGTGTGCCGACAACCACACCTTTCCAACGAAACGCAAGAAATGCTTCACGTTAGAAATAGATGTGGCAGCGGTACTTTCCTGGTCGAACTACACTGGTTCTACCACCTTAGTTGTAGGAAGAGAACAGTCTGTACTAATTCATCCATGGCCGACCTCATTAGAGCTTCAGTCTTGTCATAACCTGATGTTCATGGGTGGCATGACCGCCTAAATAAATAAAAAAAAAAATTGAAATTATTATGAAAACAAAAATCTTGCTATCTACTAAGACTTGCAGATTGACGCAGTCGGGTGAGGTAGTATATTTTATATGTGTATATATCGATACCTCTTCTTAGTGGTATACCTTTAAGAGTGACATAGTAGGCATAACTTTTTAACTTACCGAACCTTACATCCGACAAGTCCTTCAGTAAGCCGATAATACAAACATGGCGACTGTCACCATGATCTCGAAATTTGAGCCTCTTGTGTCAAAATACTGCTCAGTGACCATTTGACAGTAATCGGTATCAAATCGCGATTAATCTACTGCTAAAACGATGGTATGTCATAACTTATGTCAGAACTTATGTCAAACTTCATTGTAATCTTGTGTTTGTATAGCCTTATATGCATATTGTCTTAGTGTCATCATCCGCCTATTCTTTCAATAACCACGGGTGCCTCTTCAAAAAACAGTTGTAACGCATCGCATTAACCCATTATTGGCCCACTGCTGGGCACGGGTCTTTTCCCAGAATGAGATAGTTTAGGCCATAATCCACCGCGCTGGCCAAGTGCGAATTGGTGGACTTCACACACCTCCGAGAACTTCTTTTTTTTTAAGAACTCTCGGGTGTGTAGGTTTCCTCGCGGTGTTTTCCTTCACCGAAAAGCAGTAATAATTAATTTCTAATACGCACATAAATCATTGGTGCGTGCCTGGGTTTGAACCTCGGACCTCCCGATCGAGAGGGCAAGTTTCAACCAATAGGCTATCACTGCTCAGTTGTGACTATAATCAACTATTCTTGTCAAATGTGGTTTGACAGAATTTAAACTTTGGGTATTTTTAAAGAAAGATCCGACTTCCTAGTGATATTTTCCTTCATATTTGAAACTTCTAATGGGTATTGGTAAAACTGATGTCAAATTCCGCATAACATCAAAAAATCTGAGGAGAGTTGAAGATGAACTTTAAAATACGTATTAGCCTCCGGAAATGTCTTAAGTCTGAACTAGTTATCCTTACAGCGAAACCAGAGTCGGTATTCTCTTTTTTTCTCTCGGTGGGAAAACTTTCAAGAGGTAACCGACGCCGTGGGAAAGACGTCAGGATCCCCAGTGGAACGCAACCAGATTCTTCTGGCTGGGTTGCCCCATCGGGCTCCATCCACTTCAGACAAGCGGCTACACCTACCGAGCCGTCTGTTGGTTACGACGTGACGATAAGACACCACACATACCATCGTCCTGCCCGGGGTCACTTGACTGAACATTTCGAGCTTTTATTCTTGCCGCCCGTAACCCCAGAACCCCCTTTCAGTCTACTCCTAACACACACACGCCTTCTATACTCATAGCCCCACAGTAGGATTTTCTCCTGTGTCGTGGGTAACATGGACACACACAAGACGAATACACAAACTCCCAGACCCAGAACAGTAATCTAAACTCATCAATCAGATACCTGTCTGGCCGGAAATCGAACCCGGGACCCATTGCCCGTCGGACCAGTATGGTAACCGCTGCGCTACTCCTAAGATTACTTAAACGATTAAACTCTTTAAAATAACAGAGTAACTTAAGACCACCACAACCAATGCAAATAACTCAACGTAATAGAAGAAACAAATAAAACAGACAGCGCTTCTAACCGCTCCGACCTCGTTTTTGTGTGCCAGCTGAGCGCACAGCTGATATACCTATCATTCAGGCACCCGGCTCGCTTTATACTCCACTAACTGTGCACAAAAGGTGTTGCAATTTGTATAGGCCGGTCGCTGACTGTGCATAATAGCCAATTATTTATAAATAGCAATAGCAAACCCATATTGGATATTTTTTATTTATAGCAGCAATTATTAACGGCGTTCTGTTTTTTATGTAATTTATGTTGCAAGTGACAATACTACTTGGCAGTATAAAGTTCTTGTAGCATATTTAGGTAAATGGACTTGTTTTAAGGTGTTTGAAGTAACGAGTATGCAGTCCAGATGATAAGTGGTCACAGCCACCCATGGTCATTTGAAATTAACTTTATAAAAATGGGGATTCTAGTATTCTATATATTAATATAGGTTTTTTTTTTATCTGACTGAAGTAAGAAACGAGCATGCAGTACACCTGATGGTAAGTGGTCACTGCCGTCCATGGACGTCTGTTAACCTTCATACAGAACATGGGTTCCATTTGAAGTCAATCACAGATGCGCTGCTACTCCCGAGGAAATGGTCGCCTCATGTGAAAGTGTGCCGGCAACCACACCCTTCCATCGAAACGCAAGAAATACTTCACGCTAGAAATAGGCGTGGCGGTGGGTACTTCCCCGGTCGAACTACGCTGGTTCTACCTTAGGTATGTCGTAAAATAAAAAACCCATTTAAAATGTATGTTAATGAAAATGTTACATACAATACATGCTTAAAATAATATACGTACTCTTTGTTAACAATTATGAAGATGATTGATAAAATACAAGTTTTATTCCCGCGAATTGCAACATAATTATAATTTATGATACATATGCATCCGTTCATCGATTGCAAGTCGAAACACCTATTGCAATTATTTATGATTAATGAAGACCTTAAAATGGTCAAATAAAACTTGCTTAGATGTATGGGTGGATTTCTTAGAAGCAACTTGTGTAAGGCACCGGTCTCACTACAAGATGTTATATTAAGCGAGTAAAGTTCTTGCTCTAATTCACGATATATGCAGTATTTACATTCTAGTCCATACTAATATTATAAATGTGAAATTGTGTTTGTTTGTTCCTCTTTCACGTCGCCACATAGCTATTATATGATATGGTTTATATTGGATATAGTAAGGAGGGCGGAGAGTGACGTAGGCTACTTTTTACCGCGCTCTCTCATTCCCACGAGAATATCGATGTTTTGTTAGTTGTTACAGATTTAGTAGTTCTAGACGTTGTTAATAGATGGCGTTAGTAAAATTCACTTGCAAGTTTTGAATCACGCTATCAAATGCTAGTGTCAATTCCATTTGACCGTGCAGGCGAAGCCGAGGGTAAGAACTAGTAGCTTTATAAGGTAGCTTTGAAAGTAGCCAACAAACACACGGTCAACTTGGTGGTACTTGGTCACTGCCACTTATCTGCATCTGCCACTGCCACCTGAGCAGCATCTGAGGTTGTTCACAAATGTGTTGCTACTCCTGACCAACTTATTGAAGCATTTCTTGCGTTTAGATGGAAAGGTGTGGTTGCCGGCACACTTTTATATGAGGCGACCATCATAGTCCTCGGGAGTAGCAACGCATCTGTGATTGACTTCAGATAGAACTCATGTTCTATATGAAGTTGCTTACAGATAGCCATGGGCGGCAGTGATCACTTACCATCAGGTGGACTCCATGCTCGTTTGCAATAACAATCAGATAAAAAATATTTGAGTATCTATCAGATAATTGAAGTATCAATCAGATAAAAAAAAAACGATTTTTTAGGTCCATCTCTCGATAAAACTTATCTAGCTTCTCGTTTTAGCTACAACAAGGGACTCGCAACAAATATTCGTTTTTGTTTATTATTTGCAATCGCTCTTGGAGATTCTGCAATCGTCGTATGGCCATATTTATTTTTTTAACGTAATGATGTATGCAATATCGATGCTGTTAGAAACTTGGGTGGTCTACATCGATTACGAAATAAGGGTCAATACGAAAAATTAGGATGGACGTTTTAAAATTGTATGCAAGAACCGCCAAATTCTTTGAATTTATATGATTACGTCGAAATACATTGGGCTATTGATAAAATAGTTTTTTTTCACACAAACTGACATTTCTTTAGGTCATTTTTTTGAGTTTATCTTGAAAGATGGTAGAATAGAGTTTAATTCAGAAGATACTGTCATAGCTATTTCTAACGTAAAATAATCATTTCTTTTGATGAAAGTGTAGGAATGCCGACTGACTTTATATATCTATATCAGAGGCGAAAATCTTAGTTTTTAGAAGTAGTAACATATGTGTTAGTCTTCAGATATTCCTTTATTATTTTCTACATCAATCAATCTCGCAATTTCATAAAAATAATCTTATTAAACAATCTATCAACGTACTTGAAACTGTATGTTGTTAAGGATGATATACACGTTATTAAACGTAAACCACATACTACATACAATTAAACTTAGATTTCCACTAAGCACCGTATAGAAATCACAACTTTACAGTAAAGAAAAAACTCGTGAGGAATACTACACATCTGAAAGTTCTTTAAAAAAAAGATCTTAAAGGTGTGTGAAGTCTACCATTTATTTGCCCAGCGCGTTGCTCTACGGCCCGTAAGTCTCTTATTCTGAGAGAAGACCTGTACCCAGCAGTGGGACAATAATGAGTGGACTACGTAAGTACCGTTCCAATTGGTCTGATTCTTCTACTTTCAACAGTTTCTATTCGTCTTTTTTGCATTTTCTTATTAGGCTATCGCGTTTATTTATTTAATACTTAATAAGTTATATGTACGATCATACTGCCAATAGAAATAACCAATATAATATGTCATGCTATGTAATCTAAACGCTTATCAATAATAAAAATATTTTACACCTTAATTTTTCTGATAACGGATCACTTTCACTTGATTTTAATGAAAAATTTCTCTCTAAAAGTAAATTCGCACCTTCGCAAATTATCTAAAACGCAAACAAAGCTATGTTTATCCAAAATTCACACTTTCTACCCGTGGACAAATAATCAAATTACGTCCCCACGCTACCGTGTTCATGTGACCCCACTTTCGTTGGCAAACATCGCTTGATGCAGCGGTTCTCAACGTGTTAAACTGTGTGTATAAAAAACCTACGTATGAACGAATATTCAATATGCTTCGATAAACATTTAGGTTGGAAATTAAAATTCTGCTTTATTTTTAACTAGATGAACCCCGCAACTTCGCCCGCGTTAAAAAAATCGATGCATCCATTGTCCCTTGGGAATAATATATTTTTCCACAGTAAAAAGTTGCCTATATTTTAATCCAGCGTATCAGCTAACTCTCTACCAAATTTTATGAAAATCGCTCCAGCCGTTTAGGCGTGAAGAAGTAACAAATATACACACTCACAAACTTTCGCCTTTATAATATTAAGTATGATGATAACTTCAACATGAAATACACTTTTATTGTTCTTCTTAAATTGGATAAATACATATTATTATTTAGATATTTAAGGTTTAATATTTAACACTTCTATTTTCTCAGTAGCGTGAGAATGAAACAAGTCAAAATGGGACATATTTTAATCATAATTTATTATTGCTCTTTAGTAAAACTTGCGATTTTGATAGACTTGTACGTTTGCTATACGAAGTAGCTAAAGTTAATTTTGATTTAAAATTTCGCTACATTACAGTAGAGATAAAAATAAAAAGTGATAATCGCAATTTGAGCACCGCTGTCCATGAGAGTTCAAACACAGCTCTCGTGTTAGAAGAGTAAGCAATATGAATATTAAAGGTTACTTAATTTTATCTAAACTTGTTTTTTTGTGCTACTATTAAAAGACTTTTATCTTTTTTCGTTATGAGGAAACAAAATGTCTGGATTTTGTAATTTATTGGCGGTAAAAGCAATTTTAAAGTTATTTACAAGAATGTCTTATAATGCGGTTCTTGGCTTTCGGTGGAAGGGTGTGGTTGCCGTCTCACTTTCATGTGAAACGACCATTCAGACCAGTCCTCGAGAGTAGCATTGCATCTGTGATTGACTTCAGACAGAATCTTTGTTCAGTATGAAATTGCATATTGGTACTCGTTGATGACGACCCACGTGGCGGAGCGGTTACTATTACTGGTCTGACGCGCAATGGGTCCCGGGTTCGATTCCCGGCCAGACAGGTATCTGAATGATGAGTTTAGATTCCTGTTCTGGGTCGGGGTATTTGTGTATTCGTCTTGCGTGTCCATTGTCCATCCTACGACACAGGAGAAAATCCTAGTGTGGGGTTATCAGTGTAGAAAGCGTGATGTTCATGCGAGACAGTGGCCACATACCATCAGGTGGACTGCATTCCCGTTTGTATTTCAGTCGGATAAAAGACAGAAATATGATCGATATAACAGTAACTAGTAAGGCCTCATTCGAAGGCTCAGAGTCGCTCAGCGTGCTATGGAGAAGGCTATGCTCGGAATTTCGCTACGAGACATGATTCGCAACGATGAAATCCGTAGACGAACGAAGGTTACCGACATAGCTCTCAAAATCAGCAAGCTGAAGTGGCAGTGGGCCGGCCATATCGCTCGAAGGACCGATAACCGATGGGGAAGAAAGGTCCTCGAGTGGGGACCACGTTTAGGCAAAAGGAGTACAGGTCGCCCCCCTACCAGGTGGACCGATGACCTGAAGAAGACAGCGGGAAACCGTTGGATTCAGAGGGCACAGGACCGGTTGGAGTGGCGCCATTTAGGGGAGGCTTATGTCCAGCAGTGGATATCAAAATTGCTGATGGATGGATTATAGTAACTTATTTTTTAACTAGAAAATAAAAATTAGGTTTGTATAAACAGAGTGAAATAATGGATCGCTTTTTTAAATGACAATGTCTTATCAAATAGCAAAGCTTTTTTGCTGTCTCCTTTACTTTTAATGTAAAAATAGGAACATCAATAAAATAATGTTAGGTTACGTCATTCTTATTATGCCATTTCCGAATACAGTTATTAATTCAAAGCAACAAAATATTGTTTGTTTTATTGTAATAAACGTCTAAGTATAAGTTCTTTATATTGCAGTACTATAACGCAACAAACCACATTAAGCGTATTGCCATAAACCACAATGGGTACCTACTTAAGATACTTTGCCCCTTTCGTTATACAAAGGTTGAATTGTTTTCTATAAGTCAATAATAATTTTTCATTTTAAAACAATATCAAAGAAACTATTTTCATTCAAATACAATCTCACTTCGTATTATAAAGTACTACCTGACCCGGCGAACATCGCTCCGCCTAAAAGTCAAAAATTTAAGATTATCAGAGCTTCTCCACTATGTTCTACATATATTAATACATAAAAACCTTCCTCTTGAATCACTTTACCTATTAAAAACTACATTAAAATTCGCAGCGTAGTTTTCAAGATCTAAGCATACATAGAGACAGACAGCGAGAAGCGACTTTGTTTTATACTATGTCGTGATACAATTCTATATTCCTTCGTATTCAGTTGGTATATTAATAACTAGATACTTCCCGCGGCTTCGCCCGCTTCGGCACAGTACTAATATATATTTCTACTGTGGCTTCGGACCCCTCTACTACGATAATGACTATCCTATGTGTAAATCTAGATCATAAAGTATGTTTATGCCAAATCTAAGCGTAATCTGGTAGTTTTCGCGTGAAAGAGTTCCAAACACACATACTTCCTCACAAACTTACGCATATTCTTTCTCTTTCTTCTTTATAAAAACGAATGTTTGTCTGTATGTCCTCTATAGAATCGTAAACTATGCATTTGATCATATGATGATCTTTAGCAAAGTTATTCATGAGCTCGCGAAGGTTTTGGTGTTTTTTTGTGATGGCGTAGCAACGCGCGCAGGGTACAGCTTGTCTAAAATGTTATTAAAAAATCAAATAAAAATAAAAACTCAAAGTTCTTTTGTTTTCGCTTCATTCGACAAAGGTATATTCACAATTTCATAATTCATAACCAACACCACTTACATCATTTTGCTTTCCGACTGTTTTGAGGTAAATTTATTTTTTCTCGAACGTGTGAAAAACGGTTTTCTTCAGAGATATACTTATTAACAATTTCATAATTCATAACCAACACCACTTACATCATTTTGCTTTTCGACTGTTTTGATGTAAATTTCTTTTTTCTCAAACGTGTGAAAAACGGTTTTCTTAAGGCAATATTTAACATGGCTAGACAAAGTTTAACCTTTAACGCAATAACCGTACAAACGAGTTTTGGTTACGATGAATATTTAATACGTTTTGGTAAATATTACACACAATTTTCGGTTGGTGGTCTTGTAATAAGATTTTCTAAGTAAATTTTATGATACCCGTAGATATTTGTAAAAGATAAAAGTTTTTAAGCGTAACTGGGTAGGTATCACCACAGATATTTCTACCGTGAAGCACTTCTTGCGTTTCGATAGAAGGGTGTGGTTGCCGGCTCATTTTATTTTGAGGTGACCACTTTAGTCGTTATACTCTTAAAATGGGTAAAATAAATTCGCTTTCTATACTCATAGTCCCACACTAGGATTTTTTTGTGACATGGACACACTCAAGACGACTGCACAAACCCACAGACGCAGAACATGAAACTAAACTCATCATTCAGATATCTGTATGGCCGGGAATCGAACCCGGGACCCATTGCGCGTCAGACCGGTATGGTAACCGCTCCGCCACGCGGGTCGAAAGCGTATTTATATTCTTAAAATGGGTAAAATAAACATAGTAATTATTAAAAACAAAATACTCGACTTCAAACTTTAGTTTCAGTAGCCAGATTTTTTGTTTCCGTAATTATTTCTAGTTTATTTCCATAAATGAATAAAAAACGATTGCTACTTAATATCACATCAACATTCGCGTCGTTCTACGCCAGTTTCTTATTCTTCTTAACGACTTGAAATATTTCATTTTTAGGGTTCCCAAAGAGTAAATACTGAACCCTATTACTAAGACTCCGCTGCCGTCTGTCACCAGGTTGTATCTCATGAATCTGAAGACTAGACAGTTGACAGAATTTTCACAAATAACGTGGCCGCAAATTTCTGTGGCAGCTATATCAACAAATAACGTATAATAAAAACAGACTAAAATAAATATTGAAAGGAGTCCCAATCACCAAACTGTTTGCCGTTTTTATAGATAACACGGAACCCTTATTACGCGAGTCCGACTCACACCTACCCAGTTTTATTTTTATACTTTTGCAGTCGTTACCATGTCATCTCGTTACTCGATAAGTGCTATGATTAATTATGGGGAGTATTATCCGCTAATGACCTTGTGATGGGCAAGGACATCAACATGACACGGTGACATTAAGGACGCGAAATAAGGATACGCTTTACTAAAGGTCTTGTTCGACTATGTGCTATAATAATCTATAAATTATTACGGGAAGCAAAAACTTATGGTGCATTTTAAGTAATATGCCGCGGTCGGATTAGTATAAAACTTTGCACGATTATAGTGGACGTAGAGAAGGAGTGCAGAATGTTGATATTTTTTTCAAATAATGCTTACTACATAAAACATACATAAAATCAACTAAAAACACGTTACACACACTACCGTGCATTTTTCACAATCACAAAAATATTATACAAAATAGAACATTCAATGTCTTACTTTGAAAACACATAACCTCAGAAATGTCAGTGTCTTTGTCAAAATATCCGCTATTGCTTTTAACTTTTTTAAGATATGCACAAATCGGACTTATAATTAACTAGCTGACCCGGCGAACTTCGTTTCGCCTAAAGTCAAATATTTAAAATTATTAGTTTTTCTCTACTATTTTATGCATGTATTCTAAATAAAAACCTTCCTTTTGAATCACTCTATCTATTAAAATAACTGCATTAAAATCTGTAGCGTAGTTTAGCGTAAGGGATCTAAGCATACATAGGGGCAGACGGCGAGAAGCGACTTTGTCTTATACTATGTAGTGATATGCCGGAGGCTAGATAACAGCACTACATTACTTCTTAAACCACTATAATTGTCTCTTCAAAATATCGCTTGTAGTTTTCTAGTTTAATCGCTTACTTGCCATTCGCAAGCAATACAACAAACGGTCAAATCTAGTAACAAAATGGCAAAATGGACTCCAACCAGTTTAAAAGAATCCGGTATGTCGACCTTTGACAATGTCGACTAATAATGAATTGATTCGATGCAACTAAAGGTTGGGCACCTCTTGATATCTAAAACGTGTGTTTTAATTTTTCTCGTAAAATGAGTGGCAAATATATTTCCAATGTATTGCAAATATATTGCCAACTGGTTTTACTTTAGAATCAGTGTAATTTGACCAGAGAGGTGTGATTACCAAAGATTTTTCTGTCGTGAAGCAGTTCTTGCGTTTCGGTGTAAAGGTGTGTTTGCCGGCTCAGTTTTATTTAAGGCAACCATTCCAGTCGTATAGAGTGACAACGCATCTTCTATTGACTTTATAGAGCAGTGATAGCCTAATGGTTGAAGCTTGCCCTATCGATCGGGAGGTCCGAGGTTCAAACCCAGGCGCGCACCAATGATTTATGTGCGTATTAGAAATTAATTATCATTGCATTTCGGTGAAGGAAAACATCATGAGGAAACCTACATACCCAGTAGTTCTTTAAACAAAAGTTCTCGGAGGTGTGTGAAGTCCACCAATTCGCACTTGGCCAGCGCGGTGGACTATGGCCTATAACTCTCTCATTCTGAGAGAACACCTGCCCTGAAGTGGGACAATAATAGATTGACAACGATTGACTTTAGGTAGAACACATGTTCTGCCTGAAGTTGCTTACAGATGTTCATGGGCAGTGAACACTTTCTATCACGTTTGATATTTCATTTTACCAGTATATCGTATTCATGTAACTGTTAAAATTAACTATCAATTATCACTCGCTATAACAGTGAAAACCTCTTCTGATAATGAGCGTTTCAAAAATTATTTGTAATTATCACTTGCCATGACGGTGATAGAACCTTTTCTGTACTTCGTTATACGTGTGCGGTCTATTAACCGATAATTGGCTAATATAGTAGACTTGTCCAATACCCTTCACATTATAACAAAGACCCAAATCGAAAAGACCCGAAATAGCGTTAATGGGTACTAATCTTATTAAATATAATTAATGCAAGAGTTTTTGGAAGATGAATGTGGTACAAAGTAGGTTTTGAAGGTGGTAGTGTAGTTGGACCAGCGAGAAGCATTTGTGTTTCGATAGAAGGGTGTGGTTGCCGGCACACTTTCACATGAGGCGACCATCATAGTCCTCGGGAGTAGCAACGCATCTGTGATTGACTTCAGATAGAACGCATGTTCTGTATGAAGTTGATTACAGATGTCCATGAGCGACATTGACCACTTACAGTCAGGTGGACTGCATGCTCGTTTGCTACTTCAGTCAAATAAAAAAAAAAGAATATTCCGAAGGGTTCGCAAAAAATCGCATGTTTTTAGATATTCGTTTTCGTAAAAAATGTGCGAATGTTTTGCGAATATTGAATTGCAGTGCTTTGAAAAGTAAGGTCGCCACATCTATATAAATTTAAATCGAACTGCAGTATGGCCACTCAAAAAAAGGTCGCATCATCCCCCGGCATTCTACACCAAGGACTTCAACAACAAAAAGAAAAAAATAACATTCCTATTGTGATATGGTTGTTGTGACCACTTACCATGAGGTAGGTCTGCATGGTCGTTCACTATTGCAATCAGATACAAAAATAAAGTAAAACTCGCGTAAATATCTTATGACCCCGTCTCTGTCTCTATGTATGTAATAATGTATGTGTGCGGACGTATGTATATGTTCACACTTAGATGTGACTTGCGTGTTTGTCCTAGACAACATACAACATTTTCTAGCAAAGGAAATAAAACTAAGCTACTAAATTGAAAACGTGTTTTATAGATTAGAAAACAACTAGCTAGGTAGCATTAACAATTGCTCATCATTTTAAGATCATCGCAGATTCCCGTACGAACAACCTTACGCAACCTTGTCGATAAGTCGTGAGAGTTACGGCTCTATTGTTTAGCTCTATATGAATATCTTGAGATTACGGTATATTTTGCGGTTAAACGTTGTTATGGGTTTAAATATTCCCAGAGCGCTATGACATGGGGCGCTACAGTAAAGACGACATCAAGAGCTCAAAGCAAGCGATTCATTGGCGAATCCTCTAGGATTACTAGGTTACTGAGGAAATGACTACGTCCACCAATTCGCACTTGGCCAGCGCGGTGGACTATGGCCTAAACTCTCTCAATATGAGAGAAGACCCGTGCCCAGCAGTGGGACAATAATGGGTTGACGAGAGGAAATGACTAAATGTGTAGGCAACGACTACTTCTCGTCAGGTAGTTTGCTTGTCTTATCGTTAAGTTTGCCTACGGAAAAAAGTATGTATTCACCCTTACGAATTTTATTAATATTTTGACAAATGGCATGAAACTTGTTATCTTTAAAAAGCAATAATAGCAAAGCAAGCAGTCCAACTGATTTTATGACGCATTGACATCTGTAATCAATCCCAGATAAGACTACAGTTCTAGTGAGGTTAGCCACAAACGCTTTGCTATCCCTGAGAAATAAATGGGAACACCTCGAATAAGTATCATTTATCATATTATCCTTTAAACCAGAAAGGAGCAGCGGTTGAAATAGTTGTTATTTTATAGAAATGGGAGTGGTAGGGGTCATACTAGGAGGTTATACAAACTTCGACATCCAAATCGAAAGCGTTATATCCACGCATACAACGATTTTCTTTAACATAAGAGTTTTAAAAGAAAAGAGAAGATCAATTGTAACCATTTATAATTAAAGTGTTTAAACAAAGTAGTCTATTTCAGAACATATTGCATGGATAATTCCTGTCATTGTTTAAATCTTTTGATCGTATGTTTACAAACCTCGCTATTTGTTTGTTTGTTAAAACGTTTACCTTTTGCATACCGTAACAAGATTTGTCAAACAATTCAGGTATGCTGTTATAGCAATAAACAAAAGAAACAAACATTATCTATATCTATTTATAGATGTGTCAGTCCTTATATATCAAAAAAATAAAGTAATTTAAAGGGCAAGGGTGGAAGGACAGAACGACCTTTTTTGTTTTATAGTAGACAAATTTTGAAAATCCATTTGTGGAGTTTACTCCTCAAGAATCCAAGAATCGATTTGCATATATAAGGGCCCGGTATGAGAAAAATGTGAGGAGTAAAATCTACCGATGAATGACCTCGTTACGTTTTTTTATTGAGTATAACGCCATCTAGTTAAAACTTTAGAACTATTTTATCAGTACGCGTGGATGGTATGGGTTTTGTGATTACGTTTAACCGGAATCTCAATGGTATTTAAAATAGTAAATCGTTAAGATAAGTTCGTACAATATTAATATTTTAATACGTACTTATATATTAAATATATTTTGTCAAAATGAACCATTTATTGGTATTATTTATATCTTTAGTGTGGGAGTATGGCACCATCTATTTTAAATGCGAGTAAACTCCAGTCGTGCTTCGGAGCTAACACACACCCTCTTATTTTTTCTTAAGTAAGCATAGGATGAGATTTTTAAAGTCCAGCAATTATGACTATTTTCACCCTTACACCCTTCAACTTTAATAACATCCAAACCCAACCGAATCTTAAAAAACATAAAATAAAAGTGCTATAAAAAGGAAGTGCGTTATCTTATCAACGCTATTCAGGTTTACAAATATTTAGTCCCTACCACACCGGTTGCCCAATGTTAGTTGCCACTTAAGTGCCTTAATGATTAAGTAGCACTCCATTCAAGAATGCGTTATGAAATGCCACTCTCGTTTAGGTATTTCAATTGTACACAACTTGTTTATAATTGTTTTCGCAATTGTGGTATATGAGTAATGATTACATTTGACATGTATTGAAAGAGGAAACAAGGTTTTATTTAAACCTTACAACATGTATTTGACTTGTGTGGCGGAGTGATCAATATACCGGCCTGATACGCTATGGGTTTTGGGTTCGATCCCCGGTCAACCAAATATTTGACTGAATTTAGATTTTTATTCTGAATCTGACCGTTCGAAGTGGCGCAGATTAGTGGAGACCTATGTCCAGTAGTGGACTTTCAAAGGCTGATGGATGGATGGATTCTGAGTCTGGGGTGCTTGTGTTAATGATTCTCACGGCATATAAGAATTTTGTAGCGTGAGGTTATGAGATAGAAAATGTTCATTTTGTTGTTTAATTACTTGGAATAATGGTCAGAGTAAGACGATAAAGCTTGTCATTATGTCCCTAAAATTTCCAAATTCAAGTTATAAGCTACTATAACGGAGCCGGACAATACCAGCGAAGGTTGACTTTGAAGAGATTTCTAAATACCCAAATTGGCACTTAGGATATCGAATGACGCGAATGTATAAAGGTTAAGTGCGTCTACAAAACATTAAGTAGAAGTATGACTACTGTCCCTGTAGTTTCGGGATCAGAATAGGGCTACGGTATCCTTTGCCTGTCGTGATAGGCGACCAAAAAGGGGCTTCCAGAGTTGCGACCCCGGGTAGGACGATGTGTAGTCACAAAAGTAGTGTTAGACATTGATGTGTTCTGGTTTTCAGTTATGATATAAAGTAGCTACTGACATTAGAACATTCAATACAAAATATCCAAAAATAGATAAGAACTTGAAAAATAGCAACATTTTTTAAAGTTACGTAATAACAAATTACACTAAAATAGTCACTTCGAACGGACAAAAATATGTATTAAGTAGAATTTTATAGTCATGAACAAAGCTTTACTTTTTTATAAGGTACAGATGAGAACATGCTCGGCCCAACTCATCAAAAATAAGCCAGGCACCGACCCCTTTTTGTTCCGACCCCTATAAAACTTATGTAATACTTAAAGTACTACATAGTATATACCTCAAATGCGCTAAGTGCTATTCTACTAAATACACGGTTCATGAGGGATACAATAACTGTTTAATCCCATGGGAATCATACATACATAAAGCTCGAAATGGGTAGAAAAAGAAAGGACTCTTACATCCAAAATATGCATTTTTTTAACAAGAGAAGAGGATTGGACTCAGTATTCCTGTCCCCAAAGTCGAAAATCGAATGTGTGCTGCAACAGGCATCAGTCTCTTACACACATAGAAAAAGAAAAAAAATTGCATATGGAAAATACACCACTATGGTGTATGTTTTGATAATGGTATATCTACATACTTTTGGTATTTGATAATAGAATATACTTCGTATCGGGATGGGAAATCCCTAGTTCTAATGACGTTTCAACTGTCGTGCGCCTAATTGTTTTGGTCGAGTAGTACTTATATGTTATTCCAAACTATAATCTATCTCTATGTTAAATTTCATCAAGATCTATTCATCCATTCTAGCGTGATTGAGTAATTAAGATCCATGCATTCTCATAAAGTTTCATTTACTATAGTACTAGTTGACCCGGTGAACTTCGTTGCACCTAAAGGTCAAGAATCTAAAATTATCAGTGTTTCTTCACTATATTACACATGTATTACATGAAAACTATTCTCTTGGATCACTCTATCTATTAAAAAAACTGCATTAAAATCCGTAGCGTAGTTTTAAAGATCTAAGCATACAAAGGGACAGACAGCGAGAAGCGACTTTGTTTTATACTATGTAGTGATATTAAAGTTAGTGGTTTTCTGAAATACAAATACGTGTACTGTAAATACCGTACATTTCGTACTAATCGTCAAAATAGTACAATTTGTTGAATTACTGAGCTCTGTGAGATCTTTGAGGTCATACGTTTTAACCATTCAAGCTGTTTACCACTGGAGCGAATTTGAGTGGAGTGTGCCTATGTCAATTAATGTTTAATTTTAACGCCCTTGCGGTAGGATCCTGTGTTGTGGTTAACAGGGTTGTCGATTTCAGATTTTCTTGTGAAATACGTGATACAATACATGCATAATTTAGTGGAGGAACACTGATAATAATAGATTTTTGACTTTTAGGGGAAACGAAGTTCGCCGGGTCAACTAGTTAAATATAAAAGTTCGTTACATTAAATTATTTAGGTACAGAAAGTACACCCAACTCCTGGAAAAATAAGTATTATTTTTTGTGAACAAATGCAACGCTTGAAAATTTCTGCTTGCCCTGTAGTATGGGGCAGTTATACGACATTTTCAATCAGTTGTTTTTCTGTAGTTCACTAATAATTTTAAGGTTAGACTACCTTTATTTAATAGCAAATGGTAAGCTCCATGATGATAAATGTTACTTAAATCTCTTAAAAATGTAGGAGACTTCGTTCATGTACCAACCCTATTTAAAAGCCTATGTCCACGCAATGACCGCTCCTTGTATTGAGGTGTACCTACATACATAGTTTATTGGCAGTGTACATAAAATGTATCATTTGTAACTAGTTCACTATGAGTAAATAATTATTAGTCGGGTAAGGTTTATACTTTAATCCAGCAACCTCGATTTAATGAACTTATGAATAAAATGAACAAATTTATTTATCATTTCAATTTTTTGCCGACTCTCAAAAACTACTTAAAATGCAATCCGATATTGCATATAATGCTGTAACTACTGTACCCTAATATTGTAACTATGATACCTCTTTTTCCAAAAAGACTGCCTCATGTAGTAGGTAATAGAGAACTTGCAACATGCTGCCGCGTGTTTTGATTTTAAAGCAATTCATACATATACCTATCTCATTATTATTTTAAAATTTGTATAAGATCCGTTCATTTTCAAAAAATCATATGATATAGGTATAATAAGCATAGCTCGTTATAAGGGAAGCATATATTAAATGCCTGTATAATTTGAAAAATGTTAACATAACATACGGTATTCAAATTAACATTCATTTCTTATGAAATGTCTTAGAATCACAAAGCCATTTTGTTTCATATTATACTTATTACCGAGTTTGGTTGCCGGCATACTTTTATATGTGGAGATATTCCTCCTCGGGAGTAGCAACGCGTCTGTAATTGACTTCATATTGAACCCTTGTTCTATATAAAGTTACTCACAGATGTCCATGGGCGGCATTGACCACTTACCATCAGGTGGACCGCTACACGTTTGCTACTTCAATCAAATAAAAAAGCTACAAATCACCTGATTGTGGTCATCGCCACCCATGATCTACAGACATGGGTGGCAATGACATGGCGATCAGCGCCAGATAAAATACACACAGGTCTGTTAAAATGCCTCATTATAGTAAAAATCCGGCCAAGTGCGATGCGGTCTCGCGCACCAGGTGTTTCGTAACATTATTTATATAAACGGCAAACAAAATCACGTTTTTTGTATAGGAGCCCTTGTTTTGTTTTTATTTGTTGTTATAGACAGAAATACACCCCCTACGAAAATATATATTGTCTAGCCATCACGGTTCAGGAGGTACAGCCTGGTGATAGACAGACGGATAGACAGACAGACGGACAGCGGATACTCAGTAATTGTTCGCTTTTACTCTTTAAGCACGGAACCCTAAAAAGTAGAGATAATAGTTACAACATAGAAGTCAATGTCTTATCAAAAATTTTCAACATACTTTGAGTTACATCACAAATAGTCGAGTTGTTTCGAAAGGGAAATATTTAATATGCATTAAACTTCGTAATGATCTTAAACTTCATTTGGACTCCCACGATATAGCCCCTAGCAACTGCTACCTAAAGTAAGGGAACACTAGGCTATAAGCTTGACTTTGGTTAGAAGGGAAATAATTAGGTATTATTTATCAAATCTTTTTTGTACTTAAACGTAAGGTTTCATTTTTATTTGAAACCGCAGGTCAGATAAAACTGCAGGTCAGATAACCAGATATTTCCTTTTTTTTTGGTTTATACTTTAAAAAAAGTACAAAATGATATTTTATTAAGATAGTAAATGATGATCAGTGAGAAATTAATTGTTTATTCATTTATTTATATGTAGTAAAAATGTAAAGTTTAAAGTAATGTGAAATAAAAAATAAACGATTAATTTAGACTGGATTCAGCTTACCATCGTCTAATAATATATTCAATATTTGTACTTTTTCAGAATACAAAATACAGATAAAATAGGTAATAATAAATTACATACGACTGATAAGCTACCAATCAAATTAAACGCTCTTTTTATCATTTATTCCAAAATATATTCCCAAAAGTTATTCGTTGATAGAAATATGATAAAAATATTTTTTCTAAAGGTTATTCAATGTACAAACAAACCTGACAACAATTTTATAACTATCGACCCGATATTGATCGTTATGTTGAAATCGTGAACTGTATAACCGTAGCCATGTCACCGGCTATAGGAAATATCCGGTCAAAGGTGGCTTAACACCATAATCGTCATCAACTTTTATGGCGAACTGTTTATACTCCCAGATATGGCAGTATTGATAACCTTTCAACTCGGGAAACGAATTAATTGAAAATTTATAACGGTTCCCGATATTGATTGTAAATCGTTTTTTTTATTAATGGTTGTTGGTAGTGCAGTTCATCTGATGTTATGGTTATTACTTCACAGTAATAACCATAGTGTTCCGGGTTCAAACTCAGTCAGGCTCACACCCAAATGAAGTTTAATTTTTATTGTTCTAAGACTTTTTTATGAATTTTATCCTTTGGCAAGCAATGTATATCTATATGGTCTAGAAGTGTAGTGTGTAATAAACGTGCTCTGGAAAAAGCTATGTATTTATTTGACATCAATTAAATAAACAATTTAAATTCATACAACCTTCAAACGAACTATAAATAACGATACTATTTTCGTCATTGCTCATAATTTTACATTTATTATATAAATAACATATAACAATAACGATGCTTAACATCATACTAATATTATAAAGGCGAAAATTTGTGAGTGTCTGTGTATGTTTGTTACTTCTTCACGGCTAAACGGCTGGAGCGATTTTCATAAAATTTAGGTAGGTAGGTAGGGGGGTTAGCTGACACTCTGGATTAATATATAGGCTACTTTTTATCGATAACATGGAAAAATATCTTATTCCCACAGGACAATCGTTACATCGACTTTATTAACGCGGGCGAAGCTGCGGGATTCAGCTAGTATAACTTTTTTTATCAATTTCATATATACCTATAACATACTTGCTTTCTGTCTTGATCCATTTCGAAAGTAAAAACAATTATTAAGTTTAAAGCAACTGTTATGTTTCAACAAACCGAACTTCCCAATTTTTCCAGATATATTTCAACAAGATTAAGTCCATAAGTGGCTAATAAATTATTTACAACATAATAACGCCTGGTAGCCTAAGTACCTAGTACTATAAAAATCTTCGATAACAAATACATTGAATACCAAAAAGGGTTCCAAGTAATAAATCAACAGATTCCTCTCAGAGTTATTGTTTTTAATGACATCGTAAAGTTTGCGATGGGGTCAAAGAAAAAATATGAATTACGGCGTAAGGGTCTGTTTACACTGGCAATGAATTGATTGCGATTGCTGTGTTGTATCTAGAAGTGAAATAGAGCTTGGTTTATTATAAAACTATTATCTTTGTTTATCCTTAAGGATGGTAGAACTATTGATTGTGTTTGTGCTTAAACCAGCATGAAAGTGCTGCCGTGCGCTGGTTTAAAACATTTAATCCATCTATTCTAGTAAGACATTAGTGCTTACTATTTATGAATGAATATATTGAACTATAGGTGAAAAGACTGATTACTATCCAATGCACTTGATGCTTGTTTGCTACTTTGAATTCATATATTTATGAATTCAAAGTAGCAAAGAAGGGTAGAACAAGGTAAAGTATAAACCAAATTACAAACACATATTTAATACAAATAGTACTTAGGATCTTTTATTCAAACAATCATTTCTAATGATAATTGTAAAAATAATGAAAAAATACATTTATTCACTTCAGTAATTAATTATTATTTAATTACAACACAAATTAATTATTATTTAATTGTCGTGTAAAACTAAAGTTATCTTTTAACTATTCTAACTTATTGTTACTGTATTGAAACTAATCACGTTTAACAAGGATCAGCATTTTTACTTCTCCTTGTACTGGTCCTTAGCGTAAGTCTTAAATGTTTTTCTCTGGTGTGAAACGACCTTTACAAGTCTGTATAAATTATTGCTTATTTACTCCTCGAGTTTTATTATGTCTTTCGATTGTTACCATTAGAACCAATTTATCGTCACCGTGTGACATACAAACAGGCATTTTAATAAGTATTAAAATTTTAAAACTCAAAGTTTTAAAGCAGCTAATTATTTTGATGAGTCAAAAACTCAAGGAGCAATAAAGGCACACTTTAAATATAAAGATATATAATAAAATTTATTGAGGAGGATAGTGTGGAGATACGAAATATATTTAAAAGAGGTGCATCTACTAACTTTTTAATTATTTTATTTATTTTATCGGACTGAAGTAGCAAACGAGCATGCAGTCCACCTGATGGTAAGTGGTCACTGCCGTCCATGGACGTCTGATAACCTTCATACAGAACATGGGTTCCATTTGAAGTCAATCATAGATGCGTTGATACTCCCAAGGACTATGATGGTCGCCTCATATAAAAGTGTGCCGGCAACCACACCCTTCCATCGAAACGCAAGATATGCTTCACGCTAGAAATAGGTGTGGCAGTGTACTTCCCCGGTCGAACTACACTGGTTCTACCACCTTCTCGATTTATCTATTATAATTTGTGTATCTATCGATGTTATACCTTACTTTTACTTCTTCTTTCGTGATTAGGAGGATAGAAGAGTATAGAAGTTTGCATTAAAAAGGAGCAATTTACTAACTAAGATGGCGTTATACTCGTAAGCGAGACTTTCAGTTCTCGATACTAACAGACCCCGCTTTGGTCTTTCCTATGCTTATTCTAGTTAATTATTTATCTGGACAATTTTAAGGGACTCAATAAAACATAAATATTTCTTTAGTAAGACCCTACTTAATACACACATAAGCATTAGTTTTTGTTCAGTGACTATAAAAGTTGCAAAAAATGAACGACAAACCTCATAGGGCGCCAATGTCCGATGAAGGCTTCAAGGCCTCAGAGGCCAAAGCCAACCTCTAGTAGTGTTTAGTGGGTAGGCACGTAGGTCTCGTCCCTGTAGTTCCGGGATCAGAATAGGGCTACGGCATCCCCTGCCTGTCGTAAGAGGCGACTAAAAGGGGCTTCCGGGGTTGCAGGCGGCTAGAGTGGGAGCTCGAACCGTTCGGTCAGGCGATCCCGGGAAGGACGGCGGTATATGTGGTCGCATACCGTCGTAAAGACAAGACGGAGCGGTGGGCCCAACCACCCATCTGGGAGGAGCCCGATGGGGCAACGCGCTCAGAGGATTCCGGTTGCAGTCGAACCGAGTACCCGGAGTCCTCTTTATAGCGCCGAGGATGGCCACCTTGGGGGTTTAGTGCAGTAAAAATCCCACATAACCCTGCGTCGCTCCCACGGCGTCGGGTACCTTTTGAAGGTTTCCCCCTCGAGAACAAAAAAAAAAGGCACGTAGGTCTCTCGTGAGTCCCACATAACCAATGCGGACGGCCGTATTGATATGCATGACCATTCCCCGTATGGAGGGTAGCCCTCTCAACTTTCGGGGCACAAAAAAAACGACAAACCAGTAGAATGCGCAGTCAAGGTATTTAGATTTAGGTAGTTCTTTATATTCTGCCATTTTTGGCAACGGTCAAGTTTTACCTCCAATTCGACGCTAAGTCTTAGAACACTGTGTAAACAAGCCCTGACAGCATGACATAAGAGCTGTGGTCTCGTTTAAAGTTAGACGGGTCATGTGTAGTAAAACATTTATAGGCTGAGTGCTACATCCTCACAGTAAAAACGCACTTTCGTTTTATGTACGCTCAAATACGTGTAAAACAAGGGTTTATGTTGTGGTCGGTGGACTGGTCACACCGAAAGAGATATGCGATAGGATAGACTATTAGAAGATGTGATAAGATTATGATGGATTTTTACTATACAACCAAACCAATTGGAACTTAGTTTTTTGTCAAATCAAATTCGTCATGTGATAAGTACACAAGTTTTTAATTTTCAGTAACTCTATATTTAAAAATGAAAAGTTGTTAAAATGGTGTTGTTTACGAAATTTGTTTTTATTGATAAATTCATGACGTTTAGGTCTATGAAAGTAGATAATACAAAAATACTGATGACTTACACAGTGATGATCGGGATTTTTTTTTAACAGAGGTACTATGCATTATCGTATGATACAATAATTAACTCCATGAATCGTTGCATTCTTGTTTACGCAATGAGTGAAGTTATCGTATAGATAAAATCTACCATCGACCATCACATTCGACAACATTTTAATCGTTTGAAGTTAACAAAGTAATCATTTTAAATATATTTAAGTATGTAAAAATATTGCTTTGTTCATTGGTCCACCAATTCGCACTTGGCCAGGGTGGTGGAATATGGCATATAACTCTCTCATTCTGAGAGAAGACCCGTGCCCAGCATGGGACAATAACGAGTTGACGATATATTGCTTCATTAAAAAGAAACTAATTATACGCACTATGTATTGGATCTATTTAAAAATATCAACTGCTCTATTAACCGTTAAAATTGTACTTATTATTTGTCTTTTATAAAAACATCGCATCACATTTCTCGCTCATTATCAGACACGTACCTTACAAAGCAAAGATGAAGCATCATATAAAATAAACTTGTCTTTATAACACGATAATACTTTGCTTCACAAATTATTTTCACTCAGGTGTTACGTTCCTTAGGCTTATGGTAATATTGACCTAGGACTTAAGATCCTATTTGTAAATTTTATCATAATGAATATTTATATATTTTTAACAAGAACGAGCAGCGATAGCCTAATGGTTGCAACTTGCCCTTTCGATCGGGAGGTCCAGAGATTCAAACCCCAGGCAGGCACAACTGTTCTAAACTTATATGCATATTAGGAAATAATTATCGCTGCTTTGCGTGAAGGAAAACATCGTAAGGAAACCTATATATCTGCGAGTTCTTTAAACAAAAACTCAAAGGTTTGTGAAGTCTACCTAATTTGCGTAGACTAATGGCTAAAACTCTCTCATTCTGAGAGAAAATCGGTGCCCAGCAGTGGGGCAATAATGGGTTGACTACAACAAGAGTTACTAATTGATCTAAAACTTCACTGATAAACATGTATTAATTAATTATTATTGCGTATTTGTCCATTGGAATAAGGCAGGCAGCGGCCATTTATCAACCGTGAACTGCACGTTTGTATTTTAACTTTAATATAATAAATAACGCGGTTTCATTATATCTGCTTACTGACACAATCCTTAAAAGCAAACCGAACTGCAAATTATGTTATTTATTGACCTAAAAAACTTATGTTATTTAGGAATCGAACCAAGATCAATACTATCAATAGACCATTACTTTTACCCATACTATCAAAACTTCATTATGAGGCTTAAATCGCAACTACATCATTCATAAATATCGTAAGTCCAAATCAACAAACTCTACCATAAAACACAAAAATATCTAACGAATGGGCATATTTAATTAACAACGGTGGTAGAGCCCGCATTTTTACTTATCCGACTCTATCATACCACTGGGAATGACTCTAATTAAACGGGTTAATGAACTCTTTGTAAAAACCTCATTGTACTCACACGTTAGTTTGCATTATGATAGCAGTCTGCTTATGTAAATACTATCTTATGTAATAAATGTAGCAAATGATATGAAATTCACCTGATATTAAGTGACCACATAAATCCATACACATTTAATATTAACCAGGATACAACAAATTTTCTTAATTTGAAACTCACCAAAAATCTATAGGTCATAGACAGGTATTGGGTATCAAAGAGAACATAACAAAAATTTAATAAATTTGAAAGTTACAAAAAAATGTATACCATCTATCTTCCCTTCGAGGTCACAGGACATAGCCCTCCACTAAATGACGCCACTCCAAACGGTCCTGTGCCTTCTAAATCCCACGTTATCCCGCCGTCTACTTCAGGTCAGCGGTCCAAGGAAGGTCCTTGAGTGGCGAGCACGTTTAGGCAAACGGAGCACAGGTCCCCCCCCCACAAAGGTGGACCGTTGACCTGTGTACTACTGTTACGTATAAAGAGGAAGATATTTTTTATGTTTGTTTGATTTCCCTGCTCTCTGGACGTACTGGTCAAATCTATACTATAATAAATCTGTAAGAGGTCGCTGTCTGTACATGGAATAAATTTAGGTGAAAACCATTTCTAGAGGTCTTTAATACGATATAGAACCCAAAATAATGGTTTTTAGAAATCTTTTCTGTTTGTCTGTTTGTCTGTTTGTCTGTTTATCTGTTTGTCTGTTTGTCTGTTTGTCTGTTTGTCTGTTTGTCTGTGTGTTTGAAAACGCTAATCTCAGAAACGGCTTATCCAATTTGAATATAATTTTCACTGATGTGTTGTGGGAAACTTCACTTAACATTTAGTGTTTATTTTATGTAAATCGGTTTATAAATAAAAAAGTTATGTCAATTTAAAACTACGCAGTATTTATTCAGTGTTCGATATGTGTTAATAAAATAAGTAACTGCATAGTTGAATTGGTTGAAACTAAACATGTTATGGTCTGTAAAATGTATTCCTTTGTTATGTATTTTTTATTGGTTATGTGTGTACCTATGTAATTTGATACTATACAAATCTATATCTCTATATCTATATATACTTATATAAAAACGAAAGGATGCTCTCTCACCCATCTATTGAATAAACATCGTAGAGCCTAAACTGCTAAAGATACGAATATGATTTTTACTAGGGGTTCCTTTTATGACGTAGACGTCAGTTAAGAATTAATTAATTTTCTGATCCCCCCCCCCCCCATTTAATCCAAATAGGAGATGTAAGTTTGTATGAAAGTCAGTCAATTTTGAGGCCACCTCAATAAAATTTAGTATTTAGCGTTGATTTGTATGTTAAAACATAGTTTTAAACCGACTTCCAAAAAGGAGGAGGTTATCAATTCGTCTGTATTTTTTTTTACTTTTTTTTTATTTTATGTTTGTTACTCAATTTCTCCGCACTGGGTGAACGGATTTGGATGATTTTTTTTTTTCATTTGAAAGGTAGTGCGTGTCATGGGATCCCATTTATTTTTAGTTCACTTTTGACAGTGGCATCCATAAGAAAAGTGCATAAGTCTGATATTTGCATTATGTGCATGTCGATGTGCGCGATAAATAGATGAATACCTCAATTTCCCGCCAACCGATTTTGATGATTTTTCTTTTATTTGAAAGAATGTACTTCAAGGGTACAGTTTGAGTTTACTGATGAGTTTGATACGGTTCTGATCATAGGATCCATTTCTTTGACGCAAATTAACGAAATTAGCGATACTCAGCCAAACCTAAGCTGTAGGAGTCCAATTGGGTGAATGTAGAATGAGATTACTAAGCAGATATTTCCTAAAAAAATTGACCTTCAACTCTTTAATCCTGATGATGCAGGGGTACTGCTAGCCTGAACCGTAGAAGTAAGTCAATTTGTTTTTTTGGATATATAATAAGATTGTTAAACAGATTCATGGGACAAAAATTTGATCTTCAACTCCTCAACCCTGATGATGTAAGAGTATTTCAAGACTAAACCGTAAGAGTTGGCTATTTGGTACTTACGGTTATGTAATAAAAATACTAAGCAAAGATACACGGTAAAAGTTTTGATCTTCAACTCCTCAACCCTGATGATGCAGGGTTACTTCAAGCCTAAGCCATAGGAGATGGCCATTTGGTGCTTTCGGGTATGTAATATGATTATTAAGCAAAGACACAAAATGAATATTTCGACCTTCAACTCCTCAGCCCTGATGATGCAGGATACTGTTAGCCTAACCTATAGGAGTTGGCCATTTGGTGCTTTCGGATATGTAATAAAATTACTAAGCAAAGACACAAGATGAAAATATTGACTTTCAACTCTTCGTCCCTGATGATGCAGGGGTACTTCAAGCCTAAGCCATAGAAGTTAGCTATTTGGTGCTTTCGGGTATGTAATATAATTACTAAGCAAAGACACACGATGACAATTTCGACCTTAAGCTCCTCAGCCCTGATGATGCAGGGTTGCTTCAAGCCTAAGCCATAGAAGTTAGCTATTTAATGCTTTCGGGTATGTAATATAATTACTAAGCAAAGACACAAGTTGAAAATTTCGATCTTCAACTCCTCAAGCCTGATGATGCAGGGTACTGCAAGCCTAAGCCATAGGAGTTGGCCATTTAATGCTTTCGGGTATGTAATATAATTACTAAGCAAAGACACATGATAACAATTTCGACCTTAAGCTCCTCAGCCCTGATGATGCAGGGGTGCTTCAAGCCTAAGCCATAGAAGTTAGCTATTTAGTGCTTTCGGGTATGTAATATAATTACTAAGCAAAGACACGGGTTTTTAGTCCTCCCTGATGGACCCACCAATTCGCACTTGGCCAGCGCGGTGGACTATGGCCTAAACTCTCTCATTCTGAGAGAAGACCCGTGCCCAGCAGTGGGACAATAATGGGTTGACGAGACCTTCAACTCCTCCCTGATGATGCGGGATAGTGCAAGCCTAAATTATAAAAGGTAGTCACATAATGCTTACGGTTGTTTTTAGTATATATTATAAGTTTAATGACAGCTCATTAAACTGAAATGTGATTAATAAATTAAACTTCAATTCATCAACCCTGATAATCTAAGCACACAACCTACTTAAGCCGTATAAGTTTGTTACTTATTGATTACAATACATTACAACCCTTTCCTGAGAGAACATTATGATGAAAAGTGTCACTTTGAGTACCTAAATCCTGAAAATGCAGGAGTATTGTCATGTTATTGTTAAGAGTTGGATTTAGCTGTAGCTTTTTAAACAGGATGGGTTAGGTTAGGTTTGAACATAAAAGAAAACATAAAAAATAAGCGAGCAGGGTGCGGTAGCGCCCTGCGAGCGGGTGCGCCCCGTTTGTATGAATTGTAAAAGTGTTTTGATTATGTCTTCTGCTTTACAAGGAACAATGCGGGATTTACGCACACAAATAGCCCGATGCACCTCTTAAAAGATCTTATCTTTGGCCTCATGAAACAATATATGTCGCTGTTCAGTGATATTCCAATTTTCTAATGATTTACTTCAAGTAGATAATAGTGCGTTATCCGGAAAAGTTAAAATCAATCTTTATATCGATACGTCTTCGTTTAAATGTGGAGGAGTTGGTTGAAAAAGTATATCCCGATATTGTTAATACAACCAATAACACTATAAAAGTATTTTCCAATTCGGAAAAGTTCAAATTAATCTTTATAATCGATACGTTTTGGTTCAAATGTGGAGGAGTTGATTTAAAAAAAGTATCCCGATATTGTGAATTAGACCACTAAGAATGTAAATTGGTTCAAAAAAGCGGTTTTAAATATTAGAATTCGTCTAATTTAAAAAAAAAACATAACAATACGTTCCTACCCACAAATACACACTTTAAATTCGTATTTTCACTCTGTGTTTGACCAGGTAATCCTTGAGCAGCCAAACCGATTTTAATGTTATTACTTTTTATCATAGAATTCCCACGGTGTCGAGATTTGCGCGGGAAAAACTTTGTGATACGTTGATTTGCACGCGGGCAAAGCCGCGGGTACAGCTAGTTTATAAATAAGGAAGTAAGAGCAAGTAACGTTTTCTACACTGATAACATATTAAGATTTCTCGTTTGTGATGTGAGTGTCACGAACACACACTAAGACAAACACAAGAACACCCAGACCCTATTCATAAATCAAAAACAAGCATTCAGATAAACCAGCATTTTGCATAATACTTTTTATAATAAAGATACACAGCTACTAAACACTAGTTGCTACAGCTAAAAAAAAGAAAGTCCAGTTATTTTAAGTAGTTTTACTAATTATACAATTCAATTTATTATTCTAAAACTCACTAATTTCTTTTATAAAACACTTAAGTACCTTACAATAGTTATTTTAATCACTTGAGCGTAAAAACGCCTCAAAATGCCTCTTTTAGGGTAATTTAGGACAATTAATTACCTTACGTAGTTTAATTGTGCAGTAAAGTTAGATTTTTTTTATTTATTAGGTTCACCAATGGTTACACAATATGTATTCTAAGCTATTACAGAACAAGTCCGTGTGTACCTTTTAAGGAAAACACAGCATGCATTAAGTAGTTGACAAGTTTTAACTTTTAAATTGAAATAAATATATATCAATCGGTTTTGAAAGCAAGATACTTCTTAAGAGCATTAATTGTGATATGGTTTATATCCAAAGAAGAAAGAATAACAATGTAGTGTTTATATATTATATAATTGCAATGCCCTATTTACTAGCCCTTATTTGATATCCATCTAATATATAAAATTCTCGTGTCACAGTTTTTGTTGCCAAACTCCTCCGAAACGGCTTGACCGATTTTTACCAAATTTTATATGCTTATTCAGTAGGTCTGAGAATCGGCCTACATCTATTTTTCATAAACCTTAAGGGTTGTCCACCCTTAACATTTTTTTTTATTTTTTATATGGCAAAACAACGTTTGTCGGGACAGCTAGTAACGTTATAAAAATAAAAAAAATAATCGTTCCCGCCTTTCTCTGATCGCAGACCTTATATTTTAAAATTATATACCTAGGCTACGTCACTTTCCAACCTAAGCCGTTTAAGCTGTAGCGCGTGCCAAATAAATGGACATACATACAAACGTACCTACAAACATATATACCTATAATCGAAATCATTACACCCAGTCTGACGCAGTCGTATTAAATTGCCTTATTAAGTAATTTAAGAGAATTAATTATCTTATGTTTGTCAAATGTGCAGTAAAGTTTAAATTAGGCCTCCCACACACGAGATGCTATCAATACGGACACGCGGTTATCAATCAACTTGCACCGGAATGCGAGCGTGATAACATGGCACTTGCACCTCGGTTAGGTACCTGTTGTATCAAATACTAGCGACTATATATATATTTGTTAAATGTGCAGTAAAATTATTAATAGTAATTACCGTATGTTGGTCAAATGTGCAATAAAATTAGGCCTCCGACACACATGATGCTGTCAACACGGACACGCGGTTATCAAACAACTTGTACCAGAATGCGAGCGTGATAACATGGCACTCGCACCTCGGTTAGGTACCTGTTGTATCCAATACTAGCGACTATATATATTTGTTAAATGTGCAGTAAAATTATTAATAGTAATTACCGTATATTGGACAAATGTGCAATAAAATTAGGCCTCCCACACACATGATGCTGTCAACACGGACACGCGGTTATCAAACAACTTGTACCAGAATGCGAGCGTGATAACATGGCACTTACACCTCAGTTAGGTACCTGTTGTATCAAATACTAGCGACTATATTACGTATTTCGAATGTACTTCGTATTACTGCTGAGCACGAGTCTTTTGTTTTAATTTTTCATTTAAGGCCACAGTCCACTGCGCTGGCCAAGTACGAATTGAAAGAATCCACACAACTGAGAACCTTTTTTTTATTTTTATTTTCATATGTGTAGGTTTCTTTGCGATTTTTTCCTTCGCCATAAATCAGTGATAATAAATTTGTAACACGCACATCGGTGGTGTGTTCTCGGGATTGAACCTCAAACCCTCGATTGAAAAGCCGAACTTTAATCATTAGGGTATCACTGCTCTGGAATCTACATAAATATAATTATGTTAAAACGAAAGGGTACCCACTTCTGACTAATGAGCATAAATTACTAAAGGACCAAAAGAACTTATGATGTAGACACTGAATAAAAATGATTTTTAGTATTATACCCTTGTGGGATTTTAAAGGGCATTAAATTATGCTCTTTATGTAGACCCGTACGAAGGCGTGCAATACATAGTTTAAATGGAGGTATTGCGTAGGGGAGTTATCACAGACACGATTTATGAATGATTATAGTTTCAATGACTTCGTGGCGTGAGCTGATGTACTTAGGACGTAATTTACTAAGTATTGATGAAATCTTCGGTGGTATTAATTTAAATTTACAATATTTTTAAAGGTTACTATACGTTACGAATTGAAGTCATATATTGGGTTGGCCAAAAATACTATACATCCGTTCCTTTAAAGACTGGTTTGCGACATAGATTTATACATATATTTGGAAACCATCTTATTCCTCGAAAGTAGTTCCACGCATCTATAATGAACTTTAGACAGAACCCCTGTTCCATATGAGGTTACGGCATATATGGGCAATATGGGCTCGAATGCTACTTCAAAATTATATATATATATATATAAAAATCATCTTATCTATCTTCAACCCATTATAGTCCCACTGCTGGGCACGGGTCTTCTCTCGGAATGAGAGAGTTTAGGCCGTAGTCCACCGCGCTGGCCAAGTGCGAATTGGTGGACAATTACTACTACTATATAAAAATATTTAGCGCTCATTGGATTCAATAAATTGAGATTGTAATGAAGTCCTAAAAATATTTTTGTATTTTGGGTACATGTTCGTATAGTTTTCTTGTAAAAGTACTTAGCTAATCGTATATCGCTGACTATGGTATACGCGCCTTAGATACTGTTAAGCTTCGTAAGGAACTTTTGATTCATAATAGGGTCGGATTTAAAGTTGTTCTCCGGAGTGTAAAGTTAACTATGTTAATTATGATATGAATTGTAGCTTACTATAATTCGAATAAGGATGTGTTGTCCCTAAATTCGAACGCCTCATATAAAAGTCTTTTCTTTACCACGCCCTTCAGCCAGAAGACAGAAGTGTACAGACAGACAGACAGAAGACATTGTGCTTATTATGCAGAAATTGATATAACGAGATATCTCTAGAAAACCGAACTCGAAAAATTACCTTCAAAACTTCTTAGTTCCGTATTTTTTTAATTTCGTGTATGTTTCTATCCCTCTCTTTCCATCTCTTTCCTTCAGTCTATCCTTTTCTTTTTTAACAAAGTAATTTCTTTAAAGAGTCTAAGCCTAATAGTCGAGACAGTTATGCTCTTACGTCTAATTGCGAAACCGATTAGCGGCGGCGTTCGCATATATTTATAACAATTTAAAGCACATTAAATGTATTCCCCTTAGCGCTCCTTAATTGCCTTGTATATTAGGTTACGGTGCAAAGACGAGGCTATTTGATGCTCGTTTAAACCACCTATGAAATGCAATTGTAAGAAATGTTAAGGAAAAATGTTACAGAAAGAATTCTGAGTGGTTTTAAGCGTAATAGTTTCTTTAAGGCTGTACACTGGATATAAAGAAAAGTTTATTATTTAATCTAAAACTTAATTCTTTTAAGTTATAAGCGAATAACAATATACCTAAGCGAATAGTAAAAAAAGAATGGAGAGACACTATATATACCTATAACAATTGTATTAAATGAGATAGTTATATTATAGGTATTATAAAGATCTTATAGATAAAGTTATTTAACACTGATTTAAAAAAACATAATTTTCAAGGTGGTAGAACCAGTGTAGTACCACCGCCACACTTATTTCTAACGTGAAGCATTTCTTGCGTTTGGATAGAAGGGTGTGGTTGCCGGCACACTTTAACATGAGGCGACCATCTTAGTCCTCGGGAGTAGCAACGCATCTGTGATTGACTTCAGATGGAACCCATGTTCTACATGAAGTTGATTACACATGTCCATGGGCGGCGGTGGCCACTTACTATCAGGTGAACTGCATGTTCGTTTGCTACTTCAGTCAGATAAAAATGCATCATTTATGCGTCATTTTACCTGATAAGATCGGTTCATACTTTGCTATAATGGTTAAAACTTCAAAAATCATGGTCACAACCTATTAAGTCACCCGCTAAGAATGTCCACATGCGAGTGTTATTTAAATTAACTACATAGTTATAATAAACCTGATTCGAACCGGTTCTGTTTGTCTGCTTTACTAATTAGCCTAATGTATTGAATGGATTATAGAATAAAGAAACGATTCATTAATGAGTAAAAATATTGGAGTCGAAAGCAATATGCGTCATTAAAATGATATGATATACAATCTATATATTAATACGTGAAGCAAAAACTTGTGATCCGTTTTTAAAATACTTGCCGCGGACAGAGGAGTATGAAATTACGCACGGTTAAAGTTAATGTAGAGAAGGATTACGTAATGCTAATATTTTTTTCAAATAATGCATAAAACATACATAAATTTAACTAAAAACACAATACACACAAAAAACACAAAAAAACACAAAAAACACAACACACACACTACCTGGCATTTGACAGAAACACATAGGTACATAATAAACGAAATAGAACATTCAACATTTAATGTTATACCTACTATGAAAACACATAACGTCAAAAATGTCAGATGTCTTTGTCGAAATACCCGCTATTGCGTTTAAATGCAGCTTAGGTAATTAAACCTCTTTTTACCTTTAACGGGTACGTTCAAAATAACTTGAAAATTGTTACGATTTATTTGAATTTGAGAAATATTTGCTACTTTGGACAATATGAAGTTTAGTTTTTTAATTTAAATTACGGTCGAAGTTCGACCGCTGCGACGGGTGACTAGTAGTTTAAATGTGAAAGATATTCACCAGCTCCATTGTTTGTGTGGTGATTAATTTTCACCTTTCCACGTTTAAGCAACGTCTGTCATAACGTTACTGTAGTGATACGAGATCTGTTTATTATTCAACGCCACGTAAGGTTTGTCGTCAATCATGACGTCACCCCAGGCCTCGAGGTATCTCGAACTCGGAAACTAGTTGTACTGTGTGTTAAAGCAAAAATTATGCCCAGTAAGTATCTGGTAAGATAATGTTAACTAAGAATGTTTTTCGGTTGCTTAACTCGAAATAACGTGGCTAAAACTCTTTAATCTTAATATATTTTAGTTGGGCTTTGTTTACCAGGTTAAAAAATATTCTATTTATATAAATATTTGTCTCTGCGAAAGAAAGAATTCTCGACAAATATACATTTTTGTTTAATACACATTATTCTTATAAATACACACTGTTACCACTGTTGATATCTTTTTATGTTATATTTCAGGCAATAAAAAATTACATGCCTAATTTAGTTTAAATTCAATTTGTTTTTTATCACAACGATACATACACATGTGGGGTTGTAGGCAGCTAGAGTGGGAGCTCAAACCATTCAGCTCAGCGACCCCGAGAAGGACACCGGCATGTGTGGTCGCATGCCGCCGTAAAGAACGTAAGATGTTTTTTTTTTTTATTTGACTGAAGTAGCAAACGAGGATGCAGTCCACCTGATGGTAAGTGGTCACTGCCACCCATGGACATCTGTAATCAACTTCATACAGAACATGGGTTCCATCTGAAGTCAATCACAGATGCGTCGCTACTTCCGAGGACTATGACGGTCGCCTCATGTGAAAGTGTGCCGGCAACCACACCCTTCTATCGAAATGCAAGAACTGCTTCACGCTAGAAATAGGTGTGGCGGTGGTACTTCCCCGGTCGAACTACACTGGTTCTACCACCTTTAGAATTCTATTCGCTCACAAGGTAAGAAAGAGCCCGAAAGGTGCAGCGCTCGGAGAACTCCGGTTGTGTTCCGTTGGAGGGGTGCAGTAAAAATCCCACATAACCCTGCATCGCTGCCACAGCGTTGGGTACCTTTTGAAGGTTTTCCCCTCGAGAACAAAAAAAGGTTGTGGTATGGCAAGGGTGACATATTTATAAGAAGCGTTCCAACATAGTCCTCAGAAGTAGCAACGCATACAGATGCATAGCTTATCTTATCTGGGGTTAATCACAGATGTTTATGCGCCGTAGTGACCTTCAACTGAACTTTTTTTTTGACTGAAGTAGCAACGAGCATTCAGTCCACCTGATGGTAAGTGGTCACAGCCGCTCATGGACATCTGTAATCATCATACAGAACATGGTTCTATCTGAAGTCAATCACAGATGCGTTGCTACTCCCGAGGACTATGATGGTCGCCTCATATAAAAGTGTGCCGGCAACCACACCCTTCCATCGAAACGCAAGAAATGTTTCACGTTAGAAAGGTGTGGCGGTGGTACTTCCCCGGACAAACCACACTGGTTCTAACACCTCCAAGACTAAGTACACGCTCGTTTGCTACTCCCAATTATAAAAAATAAAAAACATGCGTGCGTACAAAGTACACATGTCAGAAGTGAAACTTCTTTGGCGAACTAATTTATAAATCTTGTTTATATTTATACAAATCTAAAACTTTAAATTTCCAAGATTAAGAGGAAGGGAAAAAGGCGTGATACGACGTTCGCTCTGTCTCACTTTTTCTCTCAATCTTTCTCACTCGCTTGCTCCCTACTCTCACTCCACGGCTAGTTGCTCATGCTACGTTCGCCCTGTCTTACTCTCTCTCAATCGGTCTCGATCACTCTCTCTCTCTTTTCCGACACTTCCGTTGCATACCGGCGTGACGTTTCATCTGTAAAAATTTTACCCTCATGCGCCTAAAGAAGTTTCACTTCAAAAAACATTCAGCAGGCCTATTTGCTACATTTATTACATTGTTTAACAACATAACATACAATAAATTTGTTCAACATTCACGTAGGTAGGTAAATTTTGCTGTCAGCATACATGATATCATCGCATGAGCGAAATACTAACGCGTTACATCTTATGTTTCATAATACCTAATCTATTCTTATATTATTCTCGTATATCGTTCATTGAGAATATTTTTGCATTGCACACTATTAAAATTTCAAATAAAACTGTTAACCAGATGAAATTGTTGAACGATTATGATATTTTAGAATTTGTGCTTAGCATTTTTAAACCTAGCATTAAATGTGCAATATTTCACATTTTTAACTTTAGTGGCATTCTGTGGGAGCCTAATGATTGCAATTCTATATATATTTTGAAGGTGGTAGGAAACATTGTGGTTTGACGCCAGCCACAACTATTCTTGCCTAATAAAAGCGGTGTTAAATGCTACTGTGTCTAGTTCTGCAGGTTGAGTAACTAGGTACATATAATCCAAGGCGTTCCATCTTACTCCTCAAAAGCACTAGGTGTAAAGTGCCACTCACCATCAGATGCACCCTCATTTGCTTGTAGGTACAAAAAGTAGCAAATCATCCATTAACTTAATACAGAATATGAGTTCTATCTGAAGTCAATAACAGATGCATTGCTACTCCCGAGGACTAAGATGGTGTTGGGATACAACCCATTAGTGACCCACTCCTGGGCACGGGTCTTCTCTCAGAATGAGAGAGTTTTAGGCCATAGTCCACCGCGTTGGCCAAGTGCGAATTGGTGGACTTCACACACCTCCGAGAACATTTTTTTAAAGAACGGTATGTAGGTTTCCTTATGATATTTTCCTTCACCGAAAAGCAGTGATAATTAATTTCTAATACACTCATAAATCAGTGATGCGTGACTGGGTTTGAACCTCGGACATCCCGATTAAGAGGGCAAATTTCAACCATTAGTCTATAACTGCTCTAAGATGGTTGCTTCATATAAAAGTGAACCAACATTTACATCATCAGCCATTGCTTCTTTTATTATTGAATTCGATGAGAGAAGAATGCAATCTTTCAAATTACATACATACAGATAGGAACAATTATTACAAAATCAAGGGCGGAAACAAAGACCAGAAAAAAAATTATTTTGTTGTACAAAAGAAATGATTATATTCATGTACATGGAATAACTAAATCTTAGATTTACTAGCGATAGTTGTCTTCAAGATAGGACTGTCTATTGCACATTGCGTTATAAAGTGCAAATTTTTCTATTCTTATCCTTCTATAGGTACACAATACACAATTCTATTGCATTATACCCTATTGTGTCAGATATTTGATTAACAAATAAAAACAAACTACCCACGTACTTATCTGAATGAGCCTTGTAACTGCACTCAGACATCAGACTTCACAGATTTAATGATTCCGTTTCCTACTTCAGTATTACAGTCACTATCAGCAAACAAATTTGAAATATATCTTCTGACATCATTATAAAGATCAGTATGATTAAATCTAGACGCAAAACAACTTTGTAGAACGCTCCAATCATTACTATCAACTACGTTTGTTTGGTTAAGTGTTACATCCGCTTGAACTATTTATTTATACCAAAATGGATTTAATAATTATAGTACGATAAAAACGAATTATAATAACCGCGATAGGTACGTTTCGTTGATTTGACGTTGATTGACAACGTCTGAATAGTCAAAGTCATCTCCCAACGCCCCTTTCTCGTGTGCTCTACACTTATCCGCACAGGTTCGGTTTGAATCGGTCGGGTTTTATTGACCAGTTTATGCTTGCTTCTCATGATATAACAGACGAACGCCCAGCCCGAACCTTGGAAGATCATCGTCGGTGGTAGTGCGGAAGAATACAAGGAGGTAAATCGCATACGTCGCGAGTAAGTTATTTTTAAGGCACATGGCGAATTTCATACTTCATGTGCTATTTTTCATTTTGGAATGACAAAATGTTTCAAGTCTGTATACCTATTAATAGAAATATACCGTTGAACAGCGATGCAGTCTATAGCTATCTATGGTTATCTCATAAATTCGTAAATTCATGGACCGTCTGAAGCCATCTTTAAAATCAATAGTCCTATTCTGCATAATGTCAACATAAATTTTGACATCAATACAACAATCTCGATTGCTTCGTTCAAGTGTGAGGATACCCCAAGGTAATGAAGCGCGGACTAATTTTGAGTCTGGGTCTTACCCAGAACTCAAAAGATTAGCAGTGTAAAATATTTCGACATGATACCAATTTTATTTTATAATAATAAATTCAAAAATTAACAAACAACGCTATTTGCAATCAAGGCTATGAGTGTAGAAAGTGTTTTTAGTCTCAATACGAGTTATTTTGTGTCGTGATTGCCTAGATCACACACAAAACCATACACACACAAGAACACACAACCACCCAGAGTCAGAACAGAAATCTAAATTTATCATTCAAATTTATATCTTCGCCAGATTTAAATATTTATTTTCGATTGGAAATCGAACCCAAGTGCCTTTGCGTATCAGACCAATACAGTATCCGCTCCGCTACTCAATTCGTCATTAATAAACTATTACTCAGTCCTTCTGTCTGGTAAGAAAAACCACTAATTTGCCTTGGCCAGCGCGGTGGAATATCGCCTAAAACTCTCTCATTCTGAGAGAAGACCCGTGCCCAGCAATGTGACAATATTGGATTGTTCTCAAGTAAGTCAGCGTTAATTTATTTATCACACCATTTATTTATAACAAATCCTTAAATTAATCATCTTAAAAATGATACTTTTCATTAACATAGCTATTAAGTAGTTTTTATTAAGAATTTCGACATTATGGTCGCGTCTTTATGACCGAAAAGGTGTGGGTGTCGATTATTACAAGCACCATTGATTCGAACGAGTTTGTATATTAAATTATATTCTAATGACATTTTGATCAGTATTGATAAACTTAGTATATATAGCTATCCGTACTGCAGGTTACGGATTACTGCCTACATATTTACAGGGTCATAGAACCAGTGTAGTTCACAGGAGGTACAAACGCCACATTTTTATTGGTGATCACCTTAATCCTCGAGAGTAGCAACGCGTCTGTGATTGACTCCAGGTTAAACCTATGATCTATATGAAGTTGCTTACAGATTTCCATGGGCGGCATTCGCACTTATCCTCAGGTGGACTTCATGCTCGTTTGCCACTTCAATCTCACAAAAAAGTCTACCTCAATCATTGGCTATGCAATGCTAGGCACAGGAATACTCTAGGATATGAGACTTTTAGGCTATAGTTGACCAAAACCGATTTTGTTTAAGTACTTTTTTTAAACTCTCAATTGTTTTTCTTTACAATTTAGCAATTATCACTGTATAATACAGTGAAAATTTCTAACGCACATCATTTTTCGATAATTCAGTGGTACATACATACCTTCGCTTTACATACAGTACATACAGTAGAATTTTCTCCTGTATCGTGGGTGCCATGGACACACAAAGACGAATATACAAACACCCAGACCCAGAACAAGAATCTAAACTCATCATTCAGATACCTTTCGGGCTGGGAATCGAACCCGGGACCCACTGCGTGTCAGACCGGTATGTCAACCGCACTGCCACGTGGGTCCTCAAATGTATATGGATGTAACAATATATACCTACTTATATGTGTGTATATGTAAGTACAGAAATCGTTAATTCAACCGACATAATCTTCATATAGGTAGTTTGTCGTGCGATGAAACATGTTTTACAAATACGTATGCCGCCATTATATAAATGTCAAAATAAATAATAACTAATTTACTCTGTCATTACTTCATTTCTTGCATAACGCAACATTGCAATAGGCAACCTTGAACATATGCCAAATCGTATCAGCTACGATGCATACACACCGTCCGAGTATACTGGCGTATTCATTTTTTTTTTTAATTTGACTGAAGTAGCCAACGAGTATGCAGTCCACCTCATGGTAAGCGGTCACTGCCGCCCATGGACGTCTGTAATCAACTTCATACAGAACATGGATTCCATCTGACGTCAATCACATATGCGTTGCTGCTCCCGAGTACCATGATAGTCGCCTCATATGAAAGTGTGCCGGCAACCGTACCTTTCCATAGAAACGCAAGAAATGCTTCACACCAGAAAAAGGTGTGGCGGTGTACTTCCCCGGTCGAAGTACACTGGTTCTACCACCTTGACAATTCGACGTATAGATACAAATAAATATATGTTGTTGTTTCTACTCATTAGCTAACGTCATTTGTTTTATAATTGATGTCAAAATGAGTACGGTTCATGAATCAATCGACGTTTCGGGCTTTTCTTTAAAACGACTCGCTTATTTTGATGAGTATCTTAAGAACCTTTGAGGAAGAAACACATACATAGATTTACTATGTGTGTACCTTCCTATTAATTCATTTATACATTTTACAGACAAGACATTGATATACAAACCTTTACACTTTACAAAACACCGAATGCAAAAATATAAGTACTTATCATTTCATAAGCATTACAGCTAAGAAATTGCTGTAATGTAATTGTATCCAAAGATTACCGATCGTAACATAATACCCGATCGTAAGCAATTCGATACGATACATTACAACATTAAATTCAAATAGATAACGACCACGTTCGCGGGTTGTCTCCAGCCAGTAATATTGTCTTTATAATGAAGTATTAGGCAGGGTTATCGAAACAATGTTACTATTTAAAATACTGTGGAAAAAATAATTAGATGATGAGATGTAACGTAACGGAATTTGGTGTAATGTAATGGACAGGATTGGATAATGTGTCTTGCATTAATCTCGATTAAGTATATATAATTACTAGCTGTCCCGACAAACGTTGTTTTGCCATATAAAAAAATTTAAAAAAATATTAAGGGTGGACAACCCTTAAGGGGTATGAAAAATAGATGTTGGCCGATTCTCAGACCTACTGAATAAGCATATAAAATTTGGTAAAAATCGGTCAAGCCGTTTCGGAGGAGTATGGCAACAAAAACTGTGACACGAGAATTTTATATAATAGATAATGTATCGGTTTTGCAATGCTTTATATTCAATCTATAGTGTGATATTATTCAGAATCTCCATTTTGATAAGAGGTGCGGTATACTGGTTTAAAGGGCGTGGTATGAAGTGTTTTCAAAATTACCAGCTTAAAAATAAAAATTCTAAGGTAGTCTCTTCGTGGTTCGAATTCGGCGGCAGCATGTATACCTTAATCTTTGCCTAGATCTTCTTTCGTCTTATATATAAAAATGTATGTTTGTCGGTATGTCCTCTATAGAATCACAAACTATTCATTTGGTCATTATCTTTAGCGTTGAGCTCGCGAAGGTTTCTGGTGTTTTTTTTGTGATGGTGTAGCAACGCGCGCAGGTTACAGCTAGTAGTAGATAAAAGGGCAGTGTTGTGCACTGCTATAATGTAGTTTAAAGAGGGATATACTTATCCAAGGCGTTGCAACTTGGTCTAGAGGGGTAACTAGAGAGGAGAGTATCTGGTGCAATACCTAGTAAGACTTATCTTACCGGGTGTTGACAACAAATGCCTGTAGACTGCAGGGGCCATTTATAATCAGGTGGACTACACGATCGTTTTCTTCTTCACTTTAACTATAGGAAAATAATTGCTTACATTTTACACACAAAGCTTTTGGTGATTTTGCTATAAAAACTGCGCTGAGAAACGTATTTTTTTCCGGCTTAAACCAAAACTATTCTTACGAGTGTCTAAATATTCTTATTTCATATTAAAAATCTGATAATTTGTTATTCTATTTACTGATAATTTGATTTCAAATGATGTGTAAAATTTCTCGATTTCTAAAATCTATGTAGTTCAAATCATATTATACTGATTTTAGGGTAGTACTGTTAATACGTGGCAGCCCTACATAGAACAAAATTGTCTTCATAATGAAGTGCTCAACTAAGTAAACAGGCCCGCAAGAATCTAGTTCACCTTGGCCATTATTTCCTATTCACCCACCGTGGCTTGCATCTCTGCACGTTGCCACCGAAATCTTATTGCATTTTAATGCCTTTAAGAGGTCGCTGTTGATTTACTATTGATGTTGTTTGATTGCTTTGTGTGTTTTGTTTTGATGTGATTGAAGCTTGCAAACATGAAGACTATTTGGTAAGTTTTGTCAAGTAGAACCAGTGTAGTTCGATCGGTGAAGCCACCGCCACACTTATTTCTAGCGTGAAGCATTTCCTGCGTTTCGATGGAGGGGTGTGGTTGCCAGGAAATTTTGTTAAGATGCGATCATCTTAGTCCTCCGGAGTAGCAACGTATTTGTGATTGACTTCAGATAGAACCCATGTTATGTTTGAAGTTGCTTGGTTGAAGTCCATGGGCGGCAGCGACCACTTACCATCAGTTAGACTGCAAGCTCGTTTGCTACTTCAATCGGATAAAAAAGTGGTAACTGCCGCCTATAGTATTCATATAAACACGGGTTCTATCTGAAGTCAATCTATATGCGTTTGCTACTCCTGAGGATATGATAGTGAGAGAGCAAAGTAGGCAACTGCACCGCTCCACCGTAACGCAAGAACTGCTTTACGCTAGATATACATAGATGTGGCAGTATTACCTCCTTGGTCAAAGAATACTTGTTACCGCCTATGTGGTGTTTCGTAAACTCTTTGTAGTTTTTCGGTTAATTAAAAACTAATGAATTTTTCTAGATAAAACAAGCTCAATCTTTATTTTTACTGCAATATACATGTTTGACAAATAGAACAATTTTATGGTAACAATAAAAAATATTATGATACACGATTTCAATATTTCTTATTGTTACAGATAAGTAATGAATTTCAAATGAAAGTAATGCCTTCATAACATCTTACTTTGCGTAATATGATAGATATGTTCTCTAATACCAATTTATCACGTAACTTCTTACTGATAATTTTAAATATTTTTTTAAAGTACCTACTTGATAAAATTAGTATTTTTTTTTATCTATTACAGACTCACCAACAGCATTACAAACAAAATTACAAAATAACTTATATCTAAATAAATGAACTGGTATGTATGCCAGTTATAGGTGCATACATCATTCTCCAATATTACTGTTTCAACATCACATAACATGATTAACCCTTGGATATGCTATATAAAGATAAAATCAAATAGTATGGAAAATATGTAAAAATATGTTTCTTAGAAATCATACAATTTTTCATTTCATTCTGACCACGAATTTTATGTATAATCATATTAAAATAAACAAAAATATGCTTAAAAGGATATCATCACTACATAGTATAAAACAAAGTCATTTCGCGCTGTCTGTCCATATGTATTGCTTAGATCATTATAACTACGCTACGGATTTTAATGCAGTTTTTTTAATAGATAGAGTGATTTAACAGAAAGGTTTTTATGTATATTACATGCATAATATAGAGGATTAGATTTTCGACTTTTAGGTGGATCGAAGTTCGCCGGGTCAACTAGGTAGTTATTTATAATTTAGCATTTTTCTACGCAACAATTGTACCTCGTTGCATGAAAAGTTACCCAGTTTAAAATTCACTACATCATTATCGGTTGTTTTAAGGGGACCAAACCAACCTTTGTTTATCATTACTGTAATCAATTGGCGACCCTTCTATTTAGTAAATGGACGTGCACCCCACTTGGTCATTGCGGTAACTAATATCTAATATTACCCTAGTTTATTTTCCTTTGCAGATATATTAATACTTTCGATAACCATTTTGTTTTGAATTTAATGTAGGGACAAGCATTGAGTCCACTTAATTGTAAGGAGTCCCTGCCGTTCAAAGATATCTGGAAAAGCCCTAAATACAATTTTTGTCATATCTGTAGTCCGCCTTAGATAAGTTACTAGCCTTATGCTCTTAGATCATCGCTACCACTAAGTAGGCACAACTCGCATAAGTTCAAAGACAGATAAATTTGATCATGCTCTTAAGTTGAGAACACGATGCGAGGTAGTATGAGGAACATGGCTAAAGGAGGAATGTACCACCGCCGCACCTTTTTGTAATGTGAAGCAGATCTTACATTTTTTTTATAAGATTGAAGTAGCAAACGAGCCTGCAGTCCACCTGTTGGTAAGTGGTCGCTGCCGCCCATGTACATCTGTAAGCAACTGCATACAGAAAATGGGGTTCTACCTGATGTCAATCACAGATGCGTCGCTGCTCCCGAGGACTAAGATGGTCGCCTCATATAATCCTCGGCAGTAATAATGTATCTGCGATTTACTTCAGATTGAACCTATGTTCTGTATGAAGTTGCTAGTAGATGTCCAGGGGCGGACTTACCATCATGAGGACAAGCATACAGCTTGTTTGTTACATCAATCTTATAAAAACAGTAGCGCCTTCTAGTGTTATATCTTAAAATTGTAGTTATTATTGGACTTTGGATTAACGTACTTGTTGATCAAGATTCTTGTCATTGCCATCAATTTATAGGGAAATGTTTATAAGGTCGCTCATTAACGAAATATGTAGGAAATAATTGGCGATTTAACACCAGATACCTGCCGGCATTGTAAGACAAGTCCAAATATGACGTAGCAAAGGAATCCATACACGTTTTGTATTGACAGAGCCGAGTTGTTTATTGTTTTTCATTCTTGAATAATATTCTTCGTTATAAACGTGACTGTATGAACCATTGCAATTGTCAATGAGATGTAAAATTGCGTTTATTTTATATTTTTTATCGCATCGCATCAACCTATTATTGGCCCACTGCTGGGCACGGGTCTTCTCCCAGAATGAGAGAGTTTAGGCCATAGTTCACCGCGCTGGCCAAGTGCGAATTGGTGGACTTCACACACCTCCGAGAACTTGTTTTTTTTTTTTAAGAACTCTCGGATGTGTAGGTTTCCTCACGATGTTTTCCTTCACCGAAAAGCAGTGATAATTAATTTCTAATACGCACATAAATCATTGGTGCGTGCCTGGGTTTGAACCTCGGACCTCCCGATCGAGAAGGCAAGTTTCAACCATTCGGCTATCACTGCTCATGATATTTTTTATACAGAGATGTAAGATGATCCGATATACAATATTAGCAAGACGATCCTACACACATATATTTCGTACCTAATTACATAGCAATTTTAATAAATTTAATTTTCATAGCCTTATATTACGAGAGCCCGACAACTATGAAATTGTAACGCTTTTTTGAGTATTTTTTGTTATTGAAATATTTTTTATTTTACGTTTACACGAAGAAAACAGAGACGATGTTACATTGTATTAGATATAGTGATGTTGTAACGATCGATAACTCCGTCATAAGCATCTTCTTAGTCTCTGCCTGAATTAATAGAATACGATGTTTTGGAAGCAAATCATCAAGAAGATAATAATAATCACAAGAACTTAAATTTATGTTATTAACCACTTCTTCGGGATTATTTATTTTTTTCTAAGTGACTGTTACAAGTTAACAATTAAAAACTTCAGTATAGAATTCAGTCGTTTCAATACTTCTATTGAAAGGCATTTTTATTATTTAATTTATCATTTATTATGAAATTCATCATTAAAAAGATACTCTTTACGTTCACAGTTTATCACAGAGTATTTTTTGTTTACACGTAAAACATTATTACAATGCAAACACTTAACTAGCCGCCTTGTGTGGTCAGAGTAAGATTTATAGACTGTATAACAATCATATATCGATTTTATGTTCGATTCGCATTTTAATCTTTAATAATAACTTGGTATAATCATGTAGATTTATATCTTACATCTACTGGAAATACATTTTTCATACTTATAAAAGTGTTTATTATAATCCAGTGTTTCTTGTCTTGTAATTGTGCCAATGACAATACGCGAAGACAGATACACACATCATGTCAAGTCAGAACTAATATTTTAATTACCTCATTATTTCTTCCTAGCCGGAAATCAAACCCGAGACTTAGCGGGATACAATGTGATAACTACTACTCGAACCGTTTCGATATTACCTTATTAATTTAATAATGAAATAAAAACTTCAATACGCTACGAATGAAACCGGCATCAAGGTCAAGGTCAGCTAGGAATTAATTTGCGAGATCTCCAACACCGATTGAGGTAAATGTACAAAAAAGTTAATAAAAACATAGGCTAGTAAAAAAGTTAGGTACCGTTTTGCAAGGATAAGGCAAACAGCTCGTCGTCTTGCAGCCATCGGAGTTCGCTAATTATAGACATATCTGCGTACGACATCAATGCGGCATGATAACTGCATAACACACACCAAACACCGAAGTTGCACAGCACAACACTAATCACAACACGTTCGAAATTCAAACTCAACGCGCCTACCACTGTTTTTGTTTGAATTGCTTGTTACGAAACGTCAATGACAGCTGACGTTCCGATCGCAAGCTGCGCAGGAGCACAACACGTGCGTCGCGCGTCGCCGTAGCTCGCTAACTGGCTGATTCAGCGCACTCCAAGCGGGGGGCCGTTTGTATGGGTTGTATGACACGTCCTTAGAACGATACATCATCGATAAGTCCTGTTTAAAAAATCGATAATTCGCATCTCTCACCTTGCAACTATATACAGTTTTTTTTATTTTTTTGCCTGTTTATACTTAACACGGTTTTAAAGGTATTAAAAAACTAAACGTCTTAATAGGTAGTTTACTAATTTTATATTAGCGACCTATAGGTACCTACTGCGTGTGTGACTTTCTTAAGTAGCACCATTTCCTCTCTTCCCATGGATGTCGTAGAAGAAGACTAATAGAGTTAATCTAGGACAAATGTCCAGACTAAATCCAGGACAATAGTCCAAATGGACAGCAGCGTCTGGGTAACATTAATACCCACTGCGGTTACCAACATGCTTGCCAGGCGCGATGGCTATTGGCAAAACACTAGAAGAGCAACTAGAACCAGTGTAGTTCGACCGGGGAAGTACCACCGCCACAGCTATTTCTAACGTGAAGCATTCCTTGCGTCTCGATAAAGGGTGTGGTTGCCAGCACACTTTGTCATGAAGCGACCATCTTAGTCCTCCGGAATAGCAACGCATCTGTGATTGACTTCAGATAGAACCCATGCTTTGTTAGAAGTTGCTTACAAATGTCCAAAAGCGGCAGTGACCACTAACCATCAGGTGGCTCGTTTGCTACTTCAATCAGATAAAAAAAAATAGTAAAGTGTACTACACTATACTTGTATTACTGTGCATGCAGTAATATTACTTAAACTTAACTTAAGTAATCTGAGGTAGCGTGTATCATATCTTCACCGTATCTACTTAAACTATTAAAGAGTTAATATTTATTAGTATCGAGCGTAACTTTATGAATATCTATTCAATAAAGTTAGGGTAAACTTTAAAAGAATTGCTTATCCTAAATTTATAAAGCAGGAATTTTGAAAATGTCTTCATTATTTTGCCATGCAGTTAAAAGGAACGATTAGTGTTTTACGGTGCAGTTAAAGTCCGAACCTTAGTCTTATTCGCTTATGATTGATGTATCCTGGACTTGACTATGGTTGCCAACCATAATATCATCAGAATAATACTATTTTTATTTTCGCAATGGAAGATCTCCTGCCAGGCGAGGTGATCAGGCCTGGGCAGCAGCCGTGCTTCGACCGTGTTCGGAACTTGTATATATGCGGGATATTGAGAATACTTGGATAGCGTGTTTCAGAATACTAGTAGCGCCATCTCTTGATGAGCTGCGGGAGGTCGCCACACTATGATTCACAGTATTCAACAATGTTTTAGACAATTTAGTATTTACTATGGAAAATTATTGAATTTTTTCGTCTATAATTCAGATGTGACATAAACTTCACAAGCGATTCACGAACTACCCACAAATAAAATTTATGCAGGCTAGAGTAAAAACAAGCTATCAAAAATAAGGAGGACTTATGTATTTAGTCTCAGTGTTAAAGTGTGCCGTTTTTTATAAGTACTTATAATATTTTCGCAAAATCTTAACTCCAAATTTTCTTAAAGCGGCAGCCCTATATGTAACTTACTTTGTTGAGAAATTCATATTACATTATTTTATGGTTATGCTACTCAAAATAATGTCTACCGCGTCGCATGTGTTGATACTAACATGTTTTAGTATTAGTTATGCAATGCTACGGTGCTTGCAGATGTCAATAAAGTTTGAAGATAGACCATAAAAATAATGATAAACTTAGCCGATTGCGTAAAATATTCAAGCATTCGAAATTCTGCGGACATGTGTGGTATACCTACCGTTTTTTTTTTCTTGTTTTCGAGGCGGAAACCTTCGGAAGGTTCCCGACGCCGTGGGAGTGACGCGGGTTATGTGAGATTCTTACCCCTAAACCCCCCCGCACTAAAACCCTCCCGGTGGCCGTCCTCGGCGATATAAAGAGGACTCCGGGATCTCTAAAGGAACGCAACCGGAATATGTGTAGTACACCTACCTAATCTTAGAAACAAAATAACAAAATTACAAAACAAAATCAAATAGTACCCAAGAAGTATAGAAGGTAGTGGGGGAGAAGTGGTCATCTCAAGAGGGCAGCAAGTTTTTAGAAAAAAGAGGAATTAACCCCTATAATATATCCCTCCCTATCAACTCTCTCTACCAATATTTTATTTCACCATCAAATATTCGAGAGCCTTCCTTTCGGAAAGTCAATACCCAATTTATGGATTGGGTTGGATCCGCTAGTGCAATACAATCTACAAAGACAAATACTTGCATATTCAACAGCACTGTAGATACTACCCATATTGACCCGGCAATCAAATCAATATGTACAACCTCACGGGAAGACAAGATATTGCCAAACCAATCCATTGCAATATGTAGTGTACCTAAATCCTATTGCACCAACAATATTCCTCAAAAGTCCATGTTAATTGACTCTATTAGTGGTTGCTGAAATACTGCCAAATCCTTGCATTTGACGACCCGCGTGGCGGGGCGGTTACCATACCGGTCTGTCGCGCAAGGGGGCCCGGGTTCGATTTCCCGCCAGACATCTATCTGAATAATGAGTTTAGATTCATGTTCTGGGTCTGGGTGTTTGTGTATTCGTCTTGGGCACTAGACCTACGACACAGGAGAAAATCCTAGTGTGGAGCTATGAGTGTAGAAAGCGTATTTTTTTAAATACAAATAATTATGAATATTGCACAACAATTTAATAAGAGAGATTATTTGTGTTATTTTAAGGGTATGTTTATGACATCATGTATAAAAAAGTATTTATATGACAAGATATAACAATTTTATCGACCATCAACCATCGAGTCGACCATCTTGGTCCTCGGAACAACGCATCTGTGACTGACTGCAAATAGGACCCTTGTTCTACATGAAGTTACTCTATGTGCCCACGGGTGGGAGTGACCACTTACCATTAGGTGGACTAAATGCTCATTTGATACTCAAATTTTATAAAAAATGAAGGATAAAGCAAAATACCTCATTTTTAACTTACTTCGAAAAAGGTTGTAAATTTTACTGTATTTTTGGGGAAATATAAAAATATCTTAACTAGTAACTTTTAATTAAGCATTTATCGTCGTGTAACCCTGTTAATTAGCATTGAGCTCAGATTTCCGTAACTTGTAAAAATAAATTTATTGTTTTATTCATAATATCTTTTTAGGTTTTATTAAATAGTGTGTTAATTAGACAACAGACTTCTGTTTACAATATAATTGTAAATTGCCATTTATATATAAAAATTAAACAATTAACACATCACTAGTATAAAATATATATTATGATACTGATGAATATTTCTATTTATAACTTCATTTTTATCTCGCATTTTTATTTAAACAATGTTAGTATCTGCTCGGATAGCGCTGTTTATACAAATTAACGTACGGTTAATGTAACTTAAACATATTTACGATTAATTTAACTGGTTTTTATCTTGAAGTTATCTGCTTGTAACAATAATAACATTGAGTACCGTCGATAGTTGGATGGGTGACCGCTCTTGGCTTTTTTTATCTGACTGAAGTAGCAAAGAACATGCAGTCCACCTGATGGTTAGTGATCACTGCCGCCCATGGACATCTGTAATCAACTTCATACAGAACATGGGCTCTATCTATCAAAGTCACTCACAGATGCGTTGCTACTCACGAAGACTATGATGGTCGCCTCATATAAAAGTGTGCCGGCAACCACACCCTTCCATCGAAACGCAAGAAATGCTTCACGCTAGAAATAGGTGCGGCGGTGGTACTTCCCTGGTCAAACTACACTGGTTGATGGAGAATAAACAGTGAAAGACAATTTAACTTTGCCTGTACTGTTAACTGTATGTTTAAAATCATGTTAAAATCTACTGAATTTCATTAAAAGATTTTAAAATATATTTACGGTCCGTATGGTTAGGTAACCATTAGTAATCATTTAATGATAACTAGTCACCCGTCGCAACGGACGACAATCGACCGTAATTTAAATTAAAAAACTAAACTTCATATTATCCAAAATAGCACGAATATTTCTCAAATTCAAATAAATTGTAATAATTTTCAAGTTATTTTGATCTCACCCGTTAAAGGTTAAAAGAGGTTTAATTAGCTAAGCTGCATTTAAAAGCAATAGCAGGTATTTTGACAAAAACATGTGACATTTTTGACGTTATGTGTTTTCATAGTAAGACATTGAATATTCTATTTCGTTTAATAGGTATGTTGTGTTTGTGTCAAATGCAAGGTAGTATGTGTAATGTGTTTTTAGTTGATTTTATGTATGTTTTATGCATTATTTGGAAAAAATATTAACATTGCGCAATCCTTCTCTACATCAACTACAACCGCGCGTAATTTCATACTCCTCCGTCTGCGGCAAGCATCTTAAAAACTAATCACAAGTTTTTGTTTCACGTATTAATATATAGATTCATCTATCTAAAGTTACATTTTTAAACGCAGGTAAAACCGCGAGTCATAATTCGTAAACCATAATTTCCTTTAAATAACTTGTCTTAATTGCACCGACCACACAGTGTTACTTTTAAATCACTTAATTTTCAACAAAAAATGACTTCCTTATTAATTAAACGTAGGACGTAAGTATTCTTTCACGAAACCTTTATTTTGTTAATTATTAAATAACTTACAAGGTTTCCGTGTTAAAGTGGACATTCTGTGCGAGTAATAATATCTGACTTACTTTTTAGGATTCCAAAGTGTAAAAACTGAACGGTATTACTAAGACTCAGCTGTCTGTCTGTTGGTCTGTCCGTCTGTGTGTCTGTCAGGTTGTATCTTATAAACTGTGATAGCTAGACAGTCATAATTTTCACAGATAACGTATTTCTGTTGTCGCTATAACAAAAAATACGTGACTTGAGAACTGCAATAGATAAGAGATACATATCTAATAGACTATACCTAGTACCTTGCGGTAGCGTGAAGCTTCCTTGTTTCTTAATCTTTATATTTTATCCTCGCAGTGACTATAAAATATTAATGTTGATTACAGATGTCCGTGTGCGGCAGTACCCACTTACCATCAGGTGGACTGCATGCTCGTTTGCTACATCAGACAGATAAAAAAAAATGTAAGAGTGAAAAAAAATCATTATCTTTGAAACGTCTATACTGATTAAGACATTTGTGTGTGTGTTTGTAACGAAACTTTTTTTAATGAATGAACTTGTTTAAAAGATAAATATAAATTGATTATTCCACGTATCTGTGCATAATAAAAAATTGTTTGAAAGTCTAAGAAAAATTAATAGCAAAAATTTTGTACAATGTAAAGAACTTTTTCAATCTGTCTGTCTGTACGTTAAAAATCACATCGAACAGAAGTATTAAATGTATTTAATAAGATTTAAAATATATACTTAAACCAACTCGATTATATAGTCTATGTTTCATTGAAATGCATCGACCATCGAAAGTTATTACAATAAATACATTTTTTAACTCGGGCAAAACCGCGGGGAATATATAGTGTTTTACAATTGCCCTAAACGATATACAAAGTCAAACAATGTCAAGCGCGATCGGGATTTTAATGGGCAATGGGTGACCGCTAGCGGCAAAATTTTATGCGCCCTTCTGATTTTCGAAGGACGCGCCGTCGACCCCTTTTGTTATCATTGGATAGCAGTCTTATCCTAGCCAACAGCCTTAAGGGCACTTAAAACATAACGATTAAATAAATGACTTTAATTTGGGTTCATACTATCCGACGGGCCCCTAGAACAAGATCGTATATGAAAAATACCAATTTACAGTTTTTTTTTTATTTGACTGAAGTAGCAAACGAGCATGCAGTCCACCTGATGGTAAGTGGTCACTGCCGCCCATGGACATCTTTAATCAACTACATACAGAACATGGGTTCCATCTGAAGTCAATCACAGATGCGTTGCTACTCCCGAGGACTATGATGGTCGCCTCATGTGAAAGTGTGCCGGCAACCACACCCTTCCAACGAAACGGGAGAAATGCTTCACGCTAGAAATAAGTGTGGCGGTGGTACATTCCCAGTCGAACTACACTGGTTCTATTACCTTGTGAAACCTCCTCAACCTGTCCAGTCATTTAGAAGTTATGAATGAGGTCATTGATATCAATAGTAATAATAGTACTACGTAGTAATAATAGTACTACTAATAATAGTAGTACTAGAAATAATAGTACTACGTACACAAAATGGTATATTCTGAGCCTAACAAATCGCTAAATCTATTTACTTCTGATTCTTCGTTGGCTGATGTTTAGACACAGACTTAATTTATAAGCGGAATGGTCTATTTCCTTTTTCACATGAAAAATATTTTTGTATGGGGTAAAAAAATTGTTTGTTCTTAATAAAATAATAATCTCTGACGATGGTCATTCATGACCAAATATACATTGCTATAGTAAAATCGTCACGAGACGTGTACGATCAAGTCTATAACAAATTGAGTGTCCTCGATAAACACTTACATAATATATACTACTTGATTGAAGATTATGCCTTTGTAAAAAGTAATTAGAAAATAAAAATACTTATATATGATAACTTCTAACGCATAGTGGCAGTATCGTACTACAAATGTAGGTAGCCTGGCCTCTACTTCATACACGCAAACTTTAATAAAATATAACTCAATTTAACCTCCTAAGGGCCAAAACATAATAAGGAGGTTTTTTATGTCTACAGTTACGAATAGCTTAGTTTATTACCTTTTAATTTTTACAGTCATTAAATTGATGATCCGCATACTAAGCGTTCACGATACCGACCTAATACGCAGTGGATTTCGAGTTCGATCTCTGGCTAGACAGATACTTAAATTATAAATTTAGATTTTTTTCCATGTCTTAGGGTTTGCTTCCATCTTAATATATCCATCGCATATGTTTCGGGCCAGACAGATATCTGGATGATGAATTTAGTTTTCTGTTTTTTATGTTTGTATCACCCACCCACATACACAGAAAAAATCTTCGTGTGAGACTATGAGTATAGAAAGTGTTAAGCGTTATAGGTTAATAAATATAAACCGCCTTCACTTGTAACTTACACCACACAGTAATACGATGGAACGTGTCACAAATATCGCATTGTGCGTTACGTTGCGTTGATTGCGAGCGAAGCGTTTTGTACCTATTTTGCCGCGCGTGGGATTCAATCTTACACGACCTTCAAGTGCTTACTTTTCTATTTATTTTAAACTCAACTCAACCTTTACCTGGTAGAATCAGTGCATCTGAACTGGAGAGTACCACCGACAAACTTATTTCTAGCGTGAAGAAGTTCTTATGTTTCAATGGAAGGGTGTTGTTGAACATGTTTATATGAGGCGATCATCTTAGTCCTACATCTGCGATTGACCTCAGATAGAACCTATATTCTATGTCAGGTTCCTTACAGATATCCATGGGCGGCAATGACCACTTACGATCAGGTTGATTGTTACTCCAAAAAAACTTAAATGCTAGATATAGAATGGGCTTCTTCCTGAGGTATTTCCGGTGCGTTATTGTTTGAGGCTATTTAAAAAAGGTGCGAAAAGAGTTTTCCTTCAAAGCCGTCATCGATGTAATGGTGACGGTGGCTACTTTCTATCAGGAAGTCCGTATGCCATATCGTTTAGGTTTTAAAAAAACATTCAATATACATATAAGTTAGAGCAGTAAGGTAGAGCCTAATAGTTGAAACTTGCCCTCTCAATCGGGAGGTCCGAAGTTCAAACTCAGGCACGCACTACTGATTTATGTGCGTATTAGAAATTAATTATCACTGCTTTCCGGTGAAGGAAAACATCGTGAGGAAACCTGCTTGGAAACAACTTAAAAAAGAAGTTCTCGGAGGTGCGTCAAGTCCACCAATTCACACTTGGCCAGCACGGTGGAGTATGGGCTAAAACTCTCTCATTCTGGGGAAGACCCGTGCCCAGCAGTGGGACAATAATGCGTTGTACCATAGCACCTACGATACAGGAGAACATCAATTAATTAACTTTTAACTCCAAAATAAAATAAAAGAAGGTCACATTAAATATGCCTTACGCTTTCTACACTCATAGCCCAACACTAGGATTTTTTCCTGTATCGTGGGTACCATGGTCTCACACAAGACGAATACACAAACACCCATACCAGAACATGAATCTAAACTCATCATTCAGATTGTCTGGCCGGGAATCGACCCCAGGACCCATTGCGCGTCTGACCGGTACGGTAAACACTCCGCCACGCGGGTCGTCAAATGCTAAATGATTTCTAGTAGGTACATTTAGAGCAAATAGGAAAATGTATGCGAAACCAGTTATAGCGTATTGTTAAAATATATTTGCTAATAGCCTAGTCTGAAATTACTTTGTTTTATAGATAAATTAACAAAAAATAGTAAACATTTTTTAAAATATGTTTAGGCAAAACCTATTTCCTACATAATATCCAATAAATCACAAAATATTATTTAGTTCTTCGGGGAAAAAACATTTCTGTCGCCAATAAGTCAATTATATAAAAAAAGAAAAATGATCTATTTTCCCAAGAGTATCTAAATATAGATTTAATCATTTCAAGATTAAATAATTTCCAGTGGTATTATTAGATATCCCATATAACGCTTTCTTGTAAATATTAGTGGAAATGATCGAGATACTAATATTTTTGTATAATCGGAATCGTGACCCCAATCTCATTTCATACATGTTCTAAAAATAATATTTCATGTATATACCTATATTAATATATAAAACTAAACAAACGCCTGTTTATCACATAAAAATTGCCGCTACGTTTATTTTCAAATTTAATACGATATTAATATCCAATCTTTAAGCTGACTAAACTTAGTAGGTAGTTCAAATTTACAGACTTTTCGTTTTAGGGTTTTAGTTGATTTTTTTTATAATGAAGACAAGTTGACACGGCGAACTTCGTGCTGCCTAACAGTTAAAAATCTAAAATTATCAGTGTTTCCCATTATATTATACATAAAAACTTTACTCTTAAATCACTCTATCTATTAAAAATACTGCATTATGATCCGTAGCATATTTTTAAACATCTAAACATAAATAGGGACAGACAGCGAGAAGCGACTTTGTTTTATACTATGTAGTGAAGTAACAAATGAGCATGCCGTCCAATTATAATAAGTAGCCTCTGTGACCTCGTCCCTGTAGCTCCGGGATCAGAATAGGGGTACGGCATCCCCCGCCTGTCGCAAGAGGCGACTAAAAGGGGCTTCCGGGGTTGCAGACGGCTAGAGTGGGAGCTCGAACCGTTCGGTCAGGCAATCCCGGGAAGGACGGCGGTATGTAATCAACCTCAAATAAAATCAGTCTTACTGGAGATTAGACACATCTATGTCTAACGTCGCTTTGCTTGAGATCTTAATTGAAACACATTTTTGTTTATCTGACTTAATAGCAAACAAGCATCCCTGGTCGAACTACACTGGTTCTACCTTAAAAAATAGTACCAATTAATACAATCTTATTCCTGATTTCATACAAAACTCTTGTTCTGTATGAAGCTGCTTACAGGTGCCAATGGGTGGCAGTGATCACTTACCATCACCATGCTGCCTGTTCCTTTGCAATCATAAAAAAAGAATCTTTAACTTTGATATATAAGATTCCGGGCAACGGTACTGTAAATTTCATAAGAATGGGTGTCACATTAAATTGGGTGTCCTCCTGAGTCGTGTTCGCGTTCAAAGCCTTCGATCTCTTTGATCTTAACACGCACGTGTAGGCAAAATACATACTTACATTTTTCGTCAAAATTGACTGAATATTTTTTTTTTTTGGTAATTTTAAGGCGTTTGGAGTAAAATGTTAGAAAAATGTTCCGAAATTATTATGTTTTGAATATCATGGACATCATGCGATAGATGGGAAATATGAAGTTACGTTGTACATAATCAAAGCGGAAAATTTACAGGAGTGCGTACTAAAAAAATTAAATAAAGAAATTGTAACCTATACATTCAATTTGGGTAACATTGAACAGCGGTGTAACTTTGAACAAAGTTGTGAAAAACATATATTAATTTATTACATGGAAACTTCTTGTTATTTCAATATCGTACCTGCGTAAAATGGTTTGCCAAAATGTTGTAATAGCAATGAAAGTAAAAAAAGGTACCTGTCAATGTCATAATTTTAAAAAATATCGCCTTTTCCGTAGTGAAGTTGTTGCAAGTGTTTGATGCTTCATTTTGAAATAGCAATTATAATATAAAACTTACCGTAAACAGGTGTGTTTTGGTGTTTATCTTTAAAATGTATATTGTATATTATTATTTTGAAACTGTACTATCCGTATCCCATGTTGAATATTGCGTAAAACTGTTAAACTTTTGACGACGTCGAAATTGGATGTTATATGGGTAACTTTGAACGGTTCAAAGTTACCTGTATCATAAAAACATATTTTTTTCGGAGGCTCAGGGTCGCTCAGCGTGCTATGGAGAGGGTTATGCTCGGAATTTCGCTACGAGACATGATTCGCAACGATGAAATCCGTAGACGAACGAAGCTTACCGACATAGCTCTCAAAATTAGCAGGCTGAAGTGGCAATGGGCCGCCACATCGCTCGTAGGACCGATAACCGATGGGGAAGGAAGGTCCTCGAGTGGCGACCATGTTTAGGCAAAAGGAGTACCTGTCGCCCCCCTACCAGATGGACCGGTGACCTGAAGAAGACAGCGGGAAACCGTTGGATTCAGAGGACACAGGACCGGTTGGAGTGGCGCCATTTAGGGGAGGCCTATGTTATGTCCATGTTCCGTCCATCCTTTTTTTTTTGTTTTCGAGGGGGAAACCTTCCAAAGGTACCCGATGTTCCGTCCATCCTATGGATGGATGGAATAAATAATTAAAAAAAAACTAGTATCTTATTTTACCACCAAATTGATCGACCTTGATTCATATGGCAAGACCAAGTTGTCTATTGTATTTATATATAAAAATAAACGTAATTTTTATAGATTTGGTTTTAATTAACAAAAATATGTTAATTAATTTTACTCAGACCTTAAAATATTCGATTAATGACGGATTTTATATCCTCAAAAAATTATATTCAAAGTTACCCAAAACTAAGGATAACTTTGAATTTGAGTTTAAGGGGTAATTGTGGATAGTTTAATTGTTTTCTCCGTAAATTTATTGTGTTAGATTAATAAACCAGCTAAAAAGGACACTATTCATTTAATAAAAACAAGGTGCAATAAATATAAAACAGATTATAATATCACAAATATTGTAAAAAATGTTCAAAGTTACCCAAATCGAGTTTATTTATTGTAATAAATAAATAAAAAAGAGTTTTTACTTTTAATAACCAAGTAAAAATAACACAAATAAATTTTAGGAACCACGGTGTACCTACTTAGTGCATAAAGGCTAGGCTTTTTTGCATAAATGTATATTTTTAATTTAAAACTGATAAATATAATCAGTGCGGTTATTCATGGAAAGCAGCATATATATATAACCACAAACGTAAAGCAAAACAGTCAAAGTTGTTTCCCCAAAAACTAAATTCCGAAAACCACGTTCGCGGTGCCGTCGACTCTTTCGGCAAGTTATTTAAATGTTGAAAAATAACTTTGTTTTCCTGAGTGTCGAGAGACCCATAAAACTTATTGTGGTCAAATATTATTTTTTAAACATCGTTATAAGTTTTCCAAGGTGATATAATGAGTATTGTTCGAGAGACGTACTACCGTCACCACTACTTCTATTGTAAAGCATTTCATTCCACGTGTTCGATAAAAATTTTAAATCTTTAGGATCTTTAAATCTTTGTATGCATACAAGGCAGTGTTTGCCGGTACATATTGTCATAAAGCAATCAGTTTAGTTTTTTTAACGTAGCCGAATCTGTATTGAGCTTCAGATAGTATCCTGTTATATATGAAGTTCTTGACAAATTTATAGACTGCACTGTCCACCATCAGGTGGACTATACAATTGTACGTTTCTTCATCTTCCAAATGACAAAAAAGTAACCAAATCAGCCGTTTAGGAGTTACGTTTCCGTGGACAAACACAGTCTGACAAACAGACATACACACACACAGAGAGAGATACAGACAAATATAGCAGGCAAGTAAAGTTTTAGGGTCGGGGGTTAAAAAAAGAGATATTATTACCAGTCTAACTGGCTTCTTAGATAGTTTTAGTGACGGTACGAGTCCTTCCCGGTCGTTTACAATCAAATCAAAAACATCATCGTATCCAATCCTTGCTTTGCTTTATCAAATCGTCCGCATTTTCTACTCTTTCGCAAACGTTATTCAATCAGTATAGTTCCTTTGTTTCCCTAATCGAAGTGATCGAGTTTCGACAGGAAACAGGCGACATGGCGCGTGCACAGCGTAAACTGCGATATGGTGTGTGGTGCAAGTGTTAGGTGGAAGCGATGTATGGTTTTAAATATAGTTTCCATGGTACAAATACTAATCTTAAGCAATGAATAGTTTTAAATTAAATGTGTACAGTTTGCTATTCGTTTTACGTATTTATCAATGAAGATTTTTAAAAATCCCTACTTCCCTACTAATATTATAAATGTGAAAGTAACTCTGTCTGTCTGTCTGTCTGTCTGTCTGCTACTTATTCACGCCTAAACAACTAAACTGATCTTTATGAAATTGGGTACACAGACAATGTTGACATCGAGAAAGGACATAGGCTGCTTTTTATCGAAAAAAATGGGTTGAAAGCGTTAAAATCGGGCATTAATGTTTGTATGGGAGTTCGTTTTCGACAAAGTCTCATATTGACAAGTCCGTCAAGGGGTACGATAGACTTACTTGAAACCTTATCTAAATAAGAGAACATAAAAAAACATTGATTTCGAGTCGACAACATATATCCGTAAAATTCGGATTGTCGTGGATTTTGATAAATTCTAATACAAATGACATGACAGTAGCCATAATGGCCGCCCGGACGCCAACATGTCATGTCACCAATATGGCTACGGATGAATTCTGAATTCATTAAAAAAAAATACGTATAAATTTGTAACTATCAAATAACTTAAAAATAGATGTGATTTAAATTGATTTTAATTTACCCATAGTTTATGAATTTATAAAACAAAAATGTATTTATAATACGAAAGATACAATTACGAAGAATTTCCGATAAGTTACACAGTAAGTATGCAACGGCGGTATGATGGCGCTTCATACTATTATAGTAAAAAAGATAATCGAAACCAATAATTCAAAGACGATAAAATGTTTTAACATTGTTTTAAAATAAAATTATCGACTCTATTTGTCACTCCATGTTCAACTGTTTATTTTACTTAATTGCCAACAGCAAATAAAAAATAGATATACTAAGAACTTTATTATTCCAATCATCGCAATTTTCGATCTCTTCCTTTTATTATTTTACAACATTACACCCTATCCAAACAAGAAAGGAAGTGGACTGTCTAACTATAATGTTAGTCAACAATATGTTTCATATAATAAAATACAGTAAGTTCGAAAAACCCACGTAATTAAATTATGTTTCAAAAATAAACTACTACAATATTTAAAACATTGTTACTTAAATAGTTTCATAACTATTATTGCTTAAATAAAGTTATGTTATTGACCATACCCGTACATTTTTAGCGAAAATAAATATTATGGAAAAAATACAATTGATAGTTTTTTATGCAAAATACTAAAATTATAAAGTCGATCAGTATCTAAATAAGGTATAACAATTATATCATGAATTATTATTATAAAGAAGCTTTTGCAACTTTTGTGATAAATAATTGAATGAATATTGAAGCATGGTTGATGAACACTTGGCTCTAATAACAAACGAGCATGGTCAACATTATTGTTCTTTTTATATTTATGATATGTTCATTATAAATAATGTTATAGAAAACATGCACTTAATCAACATATTTTAAATTAATTTTAGAATAACAAAGTGTGTCAAAATAAGCCAAAATAGATGATGTTCTTAACTCATAAATATGTGAAATTCGCATCTGTTATTAAAATCGTGATAGCCGTGTGGTGCCAAGTCGGGCGGATTAGAAATGCGAGGTCTGGGGTTCGAATCCAGTTGTCTTATGTACATTATTATTATTATTATCTGTAGTTTTCATAAATACTAATTTTAGTATTATTTTTTTTTATAACCAGCTCATTTTTAAATATTATTTAGTATCGGAAATGCAAAGCTTTCGCCCGCCTGGGAATCAATGTATCACAAAGTTTATATGAAATTAATAGAGGTTTAACCTCTGTCAGGTAAAAGTACAAAATAATTTGGATTTACCTTGCCGACAAATTCAAATTTTAATGTAATGAACCATAAACAAGGCTTAATAAAGATAAACTAAAAACATACCTGAGCGCCGCTTAAATGTTAGTAGAACCAAAATTAGTTTACGTATCATTGATACTGTCATTAGATTTTTAGTTTTAGTTAGAGGCATTAGGAGGCACGGGTAAAACGTTTTTAATAAATTTACTATTAGCGAAAAATATAAGATCTGACAGAAAAATAGGTATTGCCGTGGCGTCGTCCAGCGTTGAGCCCACACTTTTAAAAAGCGGTCATAATGCCTGCCTATTCGCCTTTGAGCGTCCACTCAAGATTTGTAGCAACGATTTCTCTAACATTTTTAAAATTTCAAATCAAAGGAATACTGAAAATTCAACGCGGGATTGTTATTTGACTACTTATTTGGGATGAAGATTCTGTAGATACAGCCATCGAGATCGAAGACATTATCCAACAAAATTTTTGGATTCCTTCGACCCGCCTCCCGGTACTCCTCCACACAAACTTTTTTTAATAAAAATACGCTTTCTACACTCAATAAAATGGAAAATTTCTTCAATTTTAATTTCTACAATAGCCCCACACTAGGATTTTTTCCTGTGTCGTGGGTACCATGGACACACAAGGCATATATAGAAACACCCAGACCCAGAACATTAATCTATTCAGATTCCTGTCTGGCCGGGAATCGAACCGGGTGTGGTAGCTGCTCCGCAACGCGGGTCGTCAAGGTTGTCAAATTAATGTTAAAAGTAGGTTCACCTATATGTAATCTTACTCAGAAATTTAAAAGGACCAAAATTACTTAAAATAGTATTTTTCAATTCATAAAAGTTAAAATCCATCTTTAAAATCGATGCGCTTTGGTTTAAATGTGGAGGCGTTATTTGAAAAGATGTATTCCGATATTGTTAATGTGACCACTAAGACTGTAAATTGTTTCAAAAAAGGGGTTTACGATATTCTGATTCGTCTTATTTTCATAACATTTTACATAACAATATGCACCTACCCACAAATACACACTTAAAATTCGTTTTTTTCCACTCTGTGTTTGTCCGGGTAATCCTTGACCGGCTAAACCGATTTTTACGGGTTTTTACTATAGAAAATGTTATGGAACAACATGTAGACTACTTTTATCGTAGAATTCCCACTGAGTGGAGATTTGCGCGGGAAAAACTTTGCGATACATTGATTTGCACGCGGGCGTAGCCGCGGGTACAGCTAGTAGTTAATAAAAATACATCAGGAAACAACTTTCAACGGAATAAAGGCTAATAGATGAATATGTACTATATGCATAGCAAATTAGGATTACTATAATATGCTGTGGGGTGAACCCAGAACAGACATAAATGCAAACGGTAGCCGAATGTATGATTCAATATCATATGTCTTGAAAACTTTACTGAAAATAACTTATAATATCATTCAATGCGAAGGTTTCACATTTTCATTTTTATAGTTCAATTCGCGGCCAAACAAACATCTGAATTATTAATCTCGATTTATGTTCTGGAAAAGCAACCAAATACCCACAATATTTCGTTGCTTTTGTGTAAGGATTGTGTATGTCTTACCATGTTGTGTGTCTACACAACTACTAATATGGATTACAGTGAAACACATCTAAATTAATTACATAAACAATCGTACATACCATCGTTTTGAACTAGTAAACGAAATAACAAAAAAAATCTGCCACATAATTCGAATTTCGAATAGTTAACTCCAAAAAATATAGCCAGGAAACGCAATATTCAACTTTATCCTACGACAGCTCGTAACTTAAGGGTTGTAAAAAAACTATTTTATTCGTTACCCATCCTATAGAATTACCGTGTGCGAATAAAAAACAGTGGATAGGGACAGCTGCCCTATTCTGATGGGAATTATCACCTGCTACATATTGGTTTAACTACATATATTGTAGTCCTATAATACTTATTTTATAAAGTTAAAAAAGAGAATGCACATCAATTGATGGTCAGTAATCGATACCGTTTAAGGACATTTGGCAACTTTTTTTAATCTACCTAACCTACTTCCTGGACATATAATAGTAATATATGCTTCTTGTACAGCCAAATATAACTGATACTGGAGCAAGATACTGGAGCGAACTTTCTTAACCAATGTAAAAACAATATGGCAATAAAAAAGATATACAAAGAAAAAGACTAACCCACTGAATTACTTGCCGGATTTTAGTTGAGGTCGTGTTCCGATCCGGTGGTAGTATAAAAAAATATGTAACTGACAATTTGTAAGTGGCTCTGTAGGCATATGCAAAATAAAGACATTTCATTTCATTTCAATAGTTACCACATCTGTATTGTACAGGAACACGACTCTGCCATCCCCTAATTTGTGTGTCTTAGTCCCACTAACGATATTCACGAAAAGAGAGAGTAATGTTATCCAAGACCGATACCAGACAACATACGGTACGTTTAAAATTATATGGTTTTATTAACCATGCTAAAACCTTCTTAAGGTTATGTTATACATAATTTTTATGCAAATAAATTTGTAACAACTGGTGGTGTACCTTTTTTTTTTGTTTTCGAGGGGGAAACCTTCAAAAGGTACCCGACGCAGTGAGAGCGACGCAGGGTTATGTGGGATTTTTACCGCACTAAAACCCCCCCAGTGGCCGTCCTCGGCGCTGAAAAGGAGGACTCCGGGATCTCGAAACGACTTCAACCGGAATCCTCCGAGCGCGTTGCCCCATCGGGCTCCTCCCAGATGGGCGGCTGGGCCCACCGCTCCGTCTAGTCTTTATGACGGTATGCGACCACACATACCGCCGTCCTTCCCGGGATTGCCTGATCGAACGGTTCGAGCTCCCACTCTAGCCGTTTGCAACCCCGGAAGCCCCTTTTAGTCGCCTCTTACGACAGACAGGGGATGCCGTAGCCCTATTCTGATCCCGGAACTACAGGGCGTGGTGTACTGGTACCTGGTATACGACCTTCGGACCATTCGATTGAAAGACAGAGTCTTAATTGATAGGGTAACGCTGCAATTAGAATTAAATAGAAAAGGAAATATATATTTCCTTAATAACATTTAGATTATTCAAATTTCAATTTCAAATTTATTAAAAATGCAATAAAACTAATCGTATTTTTCTCATAACAGATTTTTTTTTTGGGTATAATATATTCTTCCTTATTATGATTTTATTTTGAGAAAATCATTAACATTCAATAAAAAAACAAATGTGAAACAAACTTCACACACCTAAATCTTGCAAAATGTGATTTATAAAAAGAATTAATTGAATGACACGTCCAAATTAATTTTATTTTGGTAATCTATTTCCTTTCATTTATAGAAACTGTGTCATCCATGGAAGTCGTAAATCTTCTCAATTTTGATAAAATGTGTAAAGTTGACACAATTTTGAATTGGAAATAGTGTTAATTTTTATAAATCAATGAGAGCGTTTCTATTAAATTAAAGAAGCAAACGAGCATGTAGTCCCCCCGAGTGGAATTGGCCACTGCCGCTTATGGGTATCTGTGAGCAACTTCATACAAACAAGGGTTCTGAAGTCAACTATAGATGGGTTGTTACTCTCGAGGACTAAGATGGTCGTCTTATTTAAAAGTAAACATTCAACCATACTTTTTCACTGAATCGCAACCGCTTCACGCCAGAAATAGGTGTGACGGTGGTACGTTCTGAATCGCTCTATATACGTTATACCACCAAGCCAAACTGCTGCGGTCTTAACCAGGTGGAATCTAATTTGGAGAGTATCTTTTTTTTATAAGATTCAACTCAAGGTCACTGCCGCCCATGGACATCTGTAAGCAACTTCATACAGAACATAGGGTTTTATCGGAAGTCAATCATAGATGCGACGCTGGTCCCAAGGACTATGATGGTCGCCTCATGTGAAAGTGTACTAGCCAACCACACCCTTCCATCGAAACGCAAGAAATACTTCACGCTACAAATAGGTGTGGCGGTGGTACTTCCCCGGTCTAACTACACTGATTCTACCACCTGTAATTTACAGCCTTATCTATAGAAAGTTCTACCACCAATAAGTATCTATTTCAATAGTACTCTTTTTAACTGTGATTATCATTTTGATTACTACTAATTCTTTCATTTCGAAGTGAAAATAAGGCATTGAGTTTTTTACCACATGTAACACGGAAACACCCTATTATTAGCTACCCCATACAAGTTTCGTTCTATAGAAGGTAAATACGGAAAAGGGTGGTCGGTATCTAATTACAGGCAGAGTAATTTAACGGATATTAAACGTACTGCTTTTCCCACAATATTGTAGCATGACTCATATAATTTCTGTGACGACGTACATTGGTGGTTTTTACCCCATTGTGCCAGAAAGATTATGTATTTACATAGAGAGGGTACCGTATGATTTTAGACTAGTATTATGGCGGAACTGATACATTCTAATACTTAACGGGTACTCACGATATGCGGCTTATGAATTCTTATAGAATTCTTTTTGCCGATATTTCGACCCAGTTGCATGGATCGTGGTCACGGCCAAGCTGCATGCAACTGGGTCGAAATATCGGCAAAAAGAATTCTATAAGAAACCGTATATCGTGAGTACCCGTTAAGTATTTATTTTATTTATTACTTTATTTATTATTTAGTATTAGAGGGTAACGTTTTCCGAGAGTGTAAGAAAATATGTAAATCTACTTATTTGGGTTACTATAAGTCCAAACGGCTTGACGGATTTTGGTATGCAATGTCGTTGCATTAGTTTGTAAATGGCGGCGGATAATTGATAAAAATAAATAACTTTTTTTCATTATTAAATATTTTAAATTCTGTGAATGTAAAAATAGCAATAGACTTCACGCCATAGTGGTCGTCGTAAATGGTCATAGTGGTCAACGGATCGATATCAGGTGGACCGATAAGCTTATTATAATAAGCATTTCTTGCGTTTCGACGGAAGGGTGTGGTTGCCGGCACACTTTTATATGAGGCGACCATCATAGTCCTCGGGAGTAGCAACGCTTCTGTGAATGACTTCAGACAGAACCCATGTTCTGTATGAAGTCGCTTACAGATTTCCTTGGGCTGCAGTGACCACTTACCATCAGAGGGACTGCATGCTCGTTTGCTACTTCGATCGGATAAAAAGGGCACAGGACCGGTTGGAGTGGCGCCATTCAGGGAAGGCCTATGTTCAGCAGTGGACATCAAAATGCTGATGGATGGATGGTCTACGGACAACGACCCAATACAAGCAATGTCAAGATCCGAAATTTTGTTTCGAATCCGGATCCTAAAGGGAGACTTTTCTGAGACGTTATGCATTAGCCCTTAGAGGTAGAAACGAACCACACGCTTACCTTAGGTACGATTCTCATCTGAAATTGATAACAGATATCCAGCATGGCAGCGACCATTTAATGATAGCAAATATTATACCCATTTAAAAATGAGTATAATACTTCGCATCAACCCATTATTGGCCCACTGCTGGGCGCGGGTCTTCTCCCAGAATGAGAGAGTTTAGGCCATAGTCCACCGTGCTCGCCAAGTGCGAATTGGTGGGCACCAAGTGCGAATTGGTGGACTATAATACTTGCTATCATTAAATTTTCATCCGATTAAAACAATCATTTTAATTGCTCGTAAACTATTCTTCCTCTTGTTAAAATATAATTAGCTGATTCGTTTCACATGTTGTTATTAATCGAAACTCTGTTAAGAATGATCAATATATGCTTATAAATTAATTGAATATCAGTATATTATATTAATTTCACTACCATTGATAATCCGCACATAAACTATTTTAGCAAGATTGTATTTGGACTTAATAGCTTTGTGATTATTAAATTTATGATAGGTGATTTAGCGTCTCAAATATTTTATTTATTTCAATATCATAAAATATACTTGAAAGTAGATCGTTGTTTGTCAGAATATGAAAATAGCAAACGAGCATACCATTTGAGTGGAGCCCGACGGGGCAACGCGCTCAGAAGATTCTGGTTGCGTTCCTTTGGAGATCCCGGAGTCCTGTTTTTAGCGCCGAGGAGGGCCACCGGAGGGGTTTTAGAGCGGTAAAAACCCTATATAAACCTGCGTCGCTCCCACGGCGTAATTAGTATGCAGTCTGATGGTTGGCCACTGCCACCCCTAGAGCTGTACAATAGGGAAGTAGCTTGTGTTGGGTTCATGTAGATCTATGATATCCGACTTTTCAATAAAAAGGCTGTTCAAAGCCAGAGATATTATGGCGATTACTCTGTTGATGCGAATGTCCACTTCTCATAAGATATCGCATCTGCCTTATCATTAGGTTCGAATATAAAAAAAAAAATGAAATGGCCTACGGAGGCACTTACAAATTGTCAGTTACATATATATTTTTTTAACACTATTACCGGATGGAAACACGACCTCAACTGAGAAGATGCAGCAAGAAACTCAGTGGGTTTGTCTTTGTTGTCTTGTAGACGAACAAAGCTTACCCACATAGTCGCCCCCCCCCCCCCCCCACCAGGTGGATCGATGTCCTTAAGAGGACAGCGGGAACCGTTCGATTCAGAAGGCACATGATCGGTTGGAGTGGCGTCATTTAGGGGAGGCCTATGTCCAGCAGTGCACCTCAAAGGGCTGATGGATGGATAGATCTTTTTTCGAGATCTTGTTTTTACATTGGTAATAAAAGTTAGCTCCAGTATCCTTCCTTATAATAAATTACATTTTAATAACACTTAACTTAGTCTTATCGATACTATTTATACTTATCGATTTAAACATCTAGCTAAATACTGTAATTACACACCCAGTAACATTGTAATAAGACTTCATCATAACAATAGATAACAATGCCAGTTAATCAAATGATGAAAACAGCAAGTCGTTAATCAAAATAGAAATACGCCACAAATAAAATGGAAATTTAATTTCAATGTCGATTTGCATTTCTTAAGGCGAATACAAGTTTTTAGTATTATAAATGGGGAAGTTTGTAAGGATGTACGTTTGTTTGTCACTCTTTAACTCAATAACCACTTGTCGGATTTCGCCGAAAGGAGAATGGCGAGTTTGGCCTTAGTTGCGTATATAGTCAAAGACAGTGTGAAAAAAAACCTTATATTAAGTTAATATTTATACCGTAATTGAATATTTTTTACATCCCGCAGTAGTGCATAAAATGAAAGAATACATTTTATTTTTTGTTCTAGAACTTGCATGTGAAAGGGAACGCAGTCAGGTATACGTTTCGTTGTAAATTAACAGTTTTTGAAGTGAAACTTCTTTATCGGGGGTTTATCGGGGTTTTTTTTGAAAAATAACGTCATAAAGAAGTTTCACTTCTTACGAGTGTACGCTAGTACACGCACACATTTTTAAATCTTTAATACATTTTCTCTGTGGAATGAAACGCATGTTTACGAAAATTACGAAATGTCAGCGTCAACTGTCAGTTACCAATTACTGTCATTGTTCACTTTTTTTTATTTCTACATCTAACCTCAAACAAGATTAGAACTTAAAAAATTGAAACTTTTTTTTTGTTTTAATCTTTTTATATATATTTTTTTATTTTTTATGTTAGCTAATTACCAGACGAAGTCAACGGAGTATTAATTACAAAGAACAAAACAATTATGTATAATTAATTTGACTTGCAAAGTATAACATGCCTTAAGTTATATAAAAAAAACCTTAAGTTTTAAAGAAAATATTATCTTTTTAATGAATTTACAATATGATAATCTACATAATTACACACGTCATAACAGTATACGTTTAAAAAAATATTAGAGCCAAGCATGTATTGAAATTCGCCATTCTCCTTTGGCACATGGATAGTTTATTACCTATATTAACACACAGATTAGTCATTAACGTGTTACAAGTAGGTAACCGAAGCGGGCAAAGCCGCGGAAATAACCTAGTATTTTTGTTATGAAAATCATCTTATTGGTTAACAATTTACTAGCTGTTTATTATTCTCCAAGTAGTTTAAAAGCATAAAAATATAAATTATTTTATTATCAATTTGAAAATATCAAATATTTTAATATAATCTGAATTTTTGCTAAGATATTATAAACCTTTAAAGTGAGCATGTCACCAAAGATTAATCATATTTTTTTTCTTTCAGCTGTTATGTTGAACTCTTTATATTATTGTTTCTACGAATTAGGCTTTCACGTAAATAAAAACATCTGCTGATACAAATATTGAGCTTAAAGAAGCTGAAAAAACAGTACCCAACAAATACAGACCTAAGCGTTACAAAACTGCCTTATAAATATTAAGCAGTTCGTCTTTTAACCTAAAAAGTATAGTAACATCGACCCGACCCTCAAATGCTTAACATAATAGGATTAGGAGCTCAGACAAACTCGACGGCCATTGTTCGGAGATCTTATGGTTTCAACAGTTCGGTTTTAGCATTCCGATACATCTTTAAACACCTAAATAGAATAGGAAACTCTTCGCCGTTTCATGTGTATTCGTTTGAACAATCGAAGTAGCAATCGACCATACAGTCCATGTAACAGCGGACCCTTCTGTTTTGGGCTCATTACAGACACATACAAAAAGTTGCCATTAACTTACTGTACTAAAAAATGCTTGTTCCTCATAAATGCTTTTGTTTCATAATATCTACATGAACATATTTTCCAGACATCTCACTTGTTATGTATAAAAACATTCTTCAGTCGTGTTCAGTTCTTTAATTTAGCTTTCAAAGGTTTTCTAATTTGCTTTGTACATTTTATTCCATTACGTTAGGATAACGTTATAGAATAGAACAAAACATATAATTGCTATAATACTGCCTTGAAGTTTTATTAAAAGGAGGATAAGAAATATTCTTTCTATATCTTCACATTTACGATTCCTACTCGTTTCTATTTTTCTTTTTAAATATTACCAATAGAAAAGCGGCAATAATTGATTTACTGAAAATTGATTAGCTATCGACCAGGGTTAAAATGATTAAACAACTCATAAAGCTACAGTGGTTGGTGATAAAAAATACAATCAAGGCTTGTATGTATTTTTACAGTCACATCATTAAAGAAATGGCAAAAAAAATGTTTGGCGTAGACTATCTTCAATACTAAGCGATGTGAAAAATATATTACGACCGATTCTTATACTAGAAATTCACACATAAAGTTTCATCAAAATTGGTCGAGCCGTTTCCGGGAAGTAAGGAAACTAACACACAACGAGAATTTTACTCGATAATCCTCGATAATCGAGTTTATCTAGATCATCTATAGATTTTCCATGCACTTCGGTAGATAAACTAGACTAACAAAAAGTTGCTCGCCCTAACTGAATCTCATCAACTATAATCCTAGTTGTTTCAAGTTGATTAAAAAGTTTTTTAAACGGTTTGGGTTACTTAGTAAGTTCAAAGACAAAATGTCGTCGACAATTAGACCAGTAATCAAAGCTTACATTATTAAAGCTTGTAAAATGCTTCTTGGTTTGACACTAGTGACATTAACAACTATCCTAGTGAAAACGACATAAGTCTGATTTTAGCTAAATTGATTTTTTATACAAAAATTATTCGAAAACTGGAGAACTATTGATAGTCATTTGTTTTTCTAACGCTACCTTTCTAATATGAGATCTACATATTGACCGATTTTGTGTTAGAAATAAAGATCATCAACAAAATAAAAGTAAAGATCCATCGAAAGTCTCAATTTATCTGTCAAGTTTGATATAAAAACTTTTTAACAAAAAATATCTACCGACTTCCATGTCACAAAAAAGTAAAAAATAATTTAAATATATTTTGGTCTAGAACATACTCAGTACTTAGTACATAGTTCTGAAGTCGGTGCTCATATAGGACGTAGTTACCGTCGTCCAGCGAAATATGTCGAGCACCGACTTCAGGACTATGTACTAAGTACTGAGTATGTTCTAGACCAAAATATATTTAAATAATTTTTTACTTTTTTGTGACATGGAAGTCGGTAGATATTTTTTGTTAAAAAGTTTTTATTTATGTTCAATAGATCACTTTGAGTCAGTATACACAATTACTTATATGAGTCACAGAAACGGTTCAATCGTAAAAGTGGGTAACTAACTTCACTTGATAAAAAAACTTTTTAACAAAAAATATCTACCGACTTCCATGTCACAAAAAAGTAAAAAATAATTTAAATATATTTTGGTCTAGAACATACTCAGTACTTAGTACATAGTCCTGAAGTCGGTGCTCGACATATTTCGCTGGACGACGGTAACTACGTCCTATATGAGCACCGACTTCAGAACTATGTACTAAGTACTGAGTATGTTCTAGACCAAAATATATTTAAATTATTTTTTACTTTTTTGTGACATGGAAGTCGGTAGATATTTTTTGTTAAAAAGTTTTTATTTTACACTTTTTAGTGACTATATTTTTATGTTTGTATTTAAATAAAGCCTCTAAGTTTGCTTTGTGCATCTACATATTCACAAAAATTAAACATAAAACACTTTTACAATTCATACAAACAGGGCGCCCCCTCTGGAAGTACCCCTCCATCATCAGGGTTGAGGAGTTGAAGGTCAAATTTTTCATCTTATATTGTTGCTTAGTAATCTTATAACATATACGTTAGTACCAGGTGGCTAACTTCTATGGCTCAGGCTTGCAGTACCCTGCATCATCAGGGTTTAGGAGTTGAAGGTCAAAATTTTAATTTTGTGCCTCTGTTTGGTATTATTTTTACATACCCGTAAGCACCAAATTGCCAACTCCTATGGTTTAGAATTGAAGTACCCCTTCATCATTAGGGTCGAGGAGTTGAAGGTCAAAATTTTAATTTTGTGCCTCTGCTTAGTATTATTTTTACATAACCGTAAGCACCAAATTGCCAACTCCTATGGTTTAGGATTGAAGTACCCCTTCATCATCAGGGTTGAGGAGTTGAAGGTCAAATTTTTGATTTTATATTTTTGCTTAGTATTTTCTTTACATAACCGTAAGCACCAAATTGCCAACTTCTATGGTTTAGGATTGAAGTACCCCTCCATCATCAGGGTTGAGGAGTTGAAGGTCAAATTTTTCATCTTATGTTTTTGCTCAGTAATCTTATAACATATACGTAAGCACCAAATGGCTTATTCCTATGGTTTTGGCTTTAAGTACCCCTGCATCATCAGGGTTGAGGAGTTGAAGGTCAAATTTTTGTCCCATGAATTTGCTTAACAATTTCATTATATATTCGCAAACATCAAACGACCAACTTTTATAGTTCAGGCTAGCAGTACCCCTGCATCATCAGGATTGAAGAGTTGAAGGTCAAATTTTTCATAGTAAATACCTACATAGTAATTTTATTCTATATTTTACTCAATTGGACTTCTCCAGCTAAGGTTCGGCCGACTATCACTAATTTTATTATTTTGCTCCAAAAAGTTGAAGATCCTATGATTAGAACCTTATCAAACTCTTATCAGACTACCCCTGGAGTACATCCTTTCTAATAAAAAAAGAATCATCAAAATCGGTTGGCGGGATATTGAGTTATTCATACATTTATCGCGTACATTGAAAATGCAAATTTAAGACTTATGCGTTTTTCTTATGGATGCCCTAGTCAAAAAAATACTAAAAAAAAATGGGACCCTATGACACGCACTACCTTTCAAATAAAAAAAAAATCATCTAAATCGGTTCACCCAGTCCGGAGAAATGAGGTAACAAATATAAAAAAAAAAAAAAAAAAAAAAAATACAGACGAATTGATAACCTCCTCCTTTTTGGAAGTCGGTTAAAAAGAACATAAACAAAAATCAGACTTATTCACTTTTTCACTAGACACAGATGTTCGTTACATCAGAAATTTAAAGCCTGTACCTTGGAGGACGTTCCAGGCGTTCCGCAATGAATCTCCCACGACCACGAAAAATGTCTCCTCAGTTTTAAAGAAATATGAGGAATGGGGGTAAAAGAGGTCAAGTTTCTAACCAATATTTTGACCACACCACTCTGCGGGTAAATATATAATAATATAAAATACATTTCTTGAAAATACAATGTTTTTAATTAATAATCCAATATTAAAATAAAATAAACTTGGCCTTAAACGATATATCAATAGCGAAAAGAATTTCTAACTATTCTTTATATTCGCTGTAACATTTTGCTTTCCAATACGTTCGGTGAGACAAGAGTATGGTGCGTTGAAGCGGTTCCCAAACTTTTTTTATAGGACATTTTTACCGTAATAAATCTATATTTGCAGTACATTTTGCATCTAATAAATCCATCTATATGTACATGGACAGAGATCAACGCACATATGAAACCGCTGAATCTAGAATTTTGCAAATAGGTTTTTTACATAGTCTTAGTAAGCTCTAAGAAAATAAACTGGAACCTGTCACCCCAAATGTTTTGTATTATTATATTTTTTAAATTACACGTACAATGTTTCGGGCGAAATTAAAAATATATATTACTATCTTTAAATATTGTGTTCATTTTTTTTTTTAATTTTTAATATTAATACAAAAAATAATAATAAAAAAGAGTAAAAAAAATATATGCCAATGTAATTCTGAAACTATAATATGTATAAAGTTTTTTATATATATTTATGTTGTGTGAGTTTTATGTAAGTGTTATGATATATGAGTATTAATTTAATCTTTTTGCAAGACAAACTTTGAAAGCCGTATGTATTGCCAATAAAATTTTATACGATCGCTAATAAGACAGCTGGGGGCTATATTATAATGGTTTTATGTTTATAATTTATAAATTATATCAATACACGAACTAGAATTTCTTTCTCCATAATCAATTTCATCGAACATGCGTGATCATAGTTAGCATAAAGGTATAAATTGCGAGATATACACAGGCGTGGCTAGACTCGGGTCAGTGGCCAAGTTATGTAAGGAAATACATACGCAATATGTTTTTTATTGTAATGATTGATGAATTGATTTTTTTTGGAGTTTTAACGACCCGCGTGGCGGAGCGGTTACCATACCGGTCTGACGCGCAATGGGTTCCGGGTTCGATTCCCGGCCAGACAGGTATCTCAATGATGAGTTTAGATTCATGTCTGGATGTTTGTGTATTCATCTTGTGTATTCATGGCACCCACGACACTGGAGGAAATCCTAATGTGGGGCTATGTGTGTAAAGCGGGTGAACGCGTGAACCTGTTAGAATACCTTACGTCTTTGTTTTAATTTTGTTCGATGTAACGAATGACTTTATTTTAAGGTATACCACCTTAAAATAAAGTATTATATTTGTGGTTTGACTTTTATTAGTCACCCGTTGCAACGGTCGAAATTCGACCGTAATTTAAATTAAAAAACTAAACTTCATGTTGTCCAAAGTAGCACCAATATTTCTCTAATTTAAATAAATTGTAATAATTTTCGAGTTATTTTGAACACACCCGTTAAAGGTAAAAAGAGGTTATTTATTAAGCTGCATTTAAAAGCAATAGCGGATATTTTGACAAAGACTTCTGACATTTTTGACGTTATGTGTTTTAATAGTAAGACATTGAATGTTCTATTTCGTTTGCTATGTATGTGTTTGTGTCAAATGCAAGGTAGTGAGTGTAATGTTGTTTTAGTTGATTTTATGTATGTTTTAAGCATTATTTGAAAAAAATATTAGCATTGCGCAATCCTTCTCTACGTCAACTTTAACCGTGCGGTAATATATAGATAGAAGATAGCATCACTGCCACACTCGTGCCTTTTTTTTTGTTTTCGAGGGGGAAACCTTTAAAAGGTACCCGACGCCGTGGGAGCGACGCAGGGTTATGTGGGATTTTTACCGCATTAAAACCCCCCCCGGTGGCCGTCCTCGGCGCTGAAAAAGAGGACTCCGGGATCTCGAAACGACTTCAACCGGAATCCTCCGAGCGCGCTGCCCCTTCGGGCTCCTCCCAGATGGGCAGCTGGGCCCACCGCTCCGTCTAGTCTTTACGACGGTATGCGACCACACATACCGCCGTCCTTCCCGGGATTGCCTGACCGAACGGTTCGAGCTCCCACTCTAGCCATCTGCAACCCCGGAAGCCCCTTTTAGTCGCCTCTTACGACAGGCAGGGGATACCGTAGCCCTTTTCTGACCCCGAGGCTACAGGGACGGCCACACTCGTGCCTGCCCAATAAAAGCAGTGTTGTGCTCTGGTTTTAAGCATGTTGTACGTACCACTTATGGTAGCAACTGTGGCTAAACTGAGGTAAGACACTAAACTTATCCGCGGTTGATTACAGATATCGCTAAAACAGTGATCTCTTATCATTACGTGGACCACATGCTCGTCTGTTATTTCCACCTTCTTCTCTTCTTAATAAAATAGAATGTTTTTCTGTATGTCTTCTTTCTTAATCAAAGTTTATCTTAGCAAAGTTGTTATTCATGAGCTCGCGAAGGTTTCTGGTGTATTTTTTTCTGTGATGGTGTAGCAACGCGCGCAGCGTATAGCTAGTATTATATAATAGAAAATTTTAATAAAATGTAATAATAAAAAAATCAATAGATATATCTTATTTGGAACTCCTGGAATATAATTTTCAAACGACTATGATTATAGACGTACTATGATTCACAATTAGTTTTGTACAATTTAACTTGCGAAGAAGGTGAATACCAGATGTAAACTAATTTATATATTATTATTCTAACAAAAATATAAAATAAATCGTTATCAGCTGTCAGTTATCTAAGAACTGTCTATTGTCCGTGTTTAACATTCTGACGGATTATTAGTGATAGAGTTATTGCAGTAATCCTAAAATAATATTAAAGTCATTAATCACTTCAGAAACACCTTTTGATAACAACATGATATATGTATAATGTTATTTATTATATAATATAAGTAGCTAAACCAGATATACATTCCATCTGATGATAAGTGGTCACTGCCACTTATGTACAACTCGAACTCCGGATAAAATAAGTTTCATTTAAGATAACAGTTGCGTATCCCTGAAGACTGAGACGAAAGGCCTCGATTTTATCTAATTGAAATAGCAAACGAACATGCAGTCCACCTGATAGTAAGTGGTCGCTGCCGCCCATAGCCATCCGTAAGCAACTTCATATAGAACAAGGGTTCAATCTGAAGTCAATCACAGATGCGTTGCTACTCCCGAGGACTATGATGGTCACCTCATGTGAAAGTGTGGCAACCACACCCTTCCAACGAAACGCAAGAAATGCTTCACGCTAGAAATAGGTATGGCGGTGGTACTTCCCCGGGCGAACTACACTGGTTTTACCACCTTGAAAACAGTTGATGTATAAACCATAATAATTCAGTTAAAGACAATTCCAATAACTGCCAAGTATTTGCGACCACCATCCACAATTCCACACCTTTACCTCAACCCATATAAGGCGGTTACAAATTTCACAAACAAATATGGTCGCTAGCAGAACCACTACTTAATGAATTGTTGTCGACTTTAATTACTACAAGTTATTCTTGATCGGTTTAATGGAGCTTAATTTAAATTAATTACGCAAAGCGGACTGCAGACTGGCATTATGTAGAAAGTTTTACGTTTCCCTTTAAGAACAAATAAGTTTAGATTTATTTATCTAGTCTTTGTATACCTATTGTACATCGTCAACCCATTACTGTTGCACTGCTGGGTACGGGTCTTCTCTCGGAATGAGAGAGTTTTAGGCCATAGGCCACCGCGCTGGCCAAAGCGAATTGGTAGACCATCACACACACCTCCGAGTTCTTTTTTTTTTCAAAGAACACCCGGGTGTGTAGGTTTCCTCGCGATTTTTTCCTTCACAAAAAAGCAGTGATAATTAATTTCTAATACCCACATTAATCAGTGTTGCGTGCCTGGGTTTGAACCTCGGACCTCCCGATTGAGAGAGCAAGTTTCAACCATTAGGCTATCACAGCTCTATTTTTATTTTTTGGCTAGCTAAAAAGTTAAAATTGCGTAATAGTTTTGCCTTGAACGTTGTAGTTGTCTCTTGTTTTTGGCTTATAAAAATGTATCAATCAGAATAAGCCCCCTGCTGTGTTTCGAGTTGAAAGGCTTTAAAAGGGACACTTAAAAGACATTTCTTAGTCTTTGACTTAGATATGACTCTATTTTTTTTCTTCAGTGGAGTATTGCTACTATTACTGTATATACCGAATTTAATAGCATTGTTCCCTATACGAATTTGACCTTCAGTGTAAGTTTATTCCGTTTCCTCAAAACAACCATCAATTACACATTGACCACATACTGAAATGCACTTTGCAATTACGTAGAGAGAACGTGGAGTTAGCATATTCACATTTAGTTTCCTGATAGTAGCCACGGTCGTTTATGGACATCTATAATCAAGTCCAGATAAGACTTAGCTGAGGTCAGCCATTGATGCGTATACCTCCGAGTTACTTGCTTACACCCTTTAGACCAGAATTCAAGAGCGCATAACATTGCTGTTACTTTTTTTTATAATATTCAAGTAGCAAACGAACATGCAGTCCGCCTGATGGTAACTGGTCACTGCCGCCCATGGACAGCTGTAAGCAACTTCATATAGAACATAGGTTCTATCTGAAGTCAAACAGTTGCGTTGCTACTCCCGAGGACTGAGATGGTCGCCTCATGTAAAAGTGTGGCAATAACACCCTTCCTTCAAAACGCAAGAAATGTTTCACACTAGAAATAGGTGTTGCGGTGGTACTTCCTCGGTCGATCTACACTTTTTATACCACTTATAGACACCTTATTAGACAAAGGTGTGGCAGTGGTGCTCACGTACTCAAAAAGTAAAAAGTTCTACTACTTTAAACCTGCATACTATTTATTATTAATTGAAAAAAAAAGATGGGCCTACATTGTAAGCTTAGATAAGGATTTAACTTGGATCCAGCTTACACTGTTACCTAGTTGAGGGCGATGTCGACGGCGAAGGCTCATAGTGGAGCTGTGACAATTATGTAAAGATAAAAATAAAACTAAGCTAAAAAAGGGCACGGACGATCCGTCTGTGGAGTCGTAGTTGATAAAAAAAGCCTGCATACTCGATTGTTAAACACGCTTTCTGTACTAGGATTCTAGGATACTAGGATCTCCTGTGTCGTGGGTACCATGGACACACAAGACGAATACACAAACACCCAGACCCAGAACATGAATCTGAACTCATCATTCAGATGCCTGTCTGGCCGGGAATTGAACCCGGGACCTATTGCGCGTCAGACCGGTATGGTAACCGCTCCGCCACGCGGGTCGTCAACATTGTTACTTCAATACTATAAAAAAAACCTGTTTCTATAGATTTGGCACCAAAACATCTGGCTTTGTGGCTTTGTTATATAATTCACTAAAACTTAACTTTCATTCGTGTCTATATGGCGAAATCGTCCAATAAATCTTCATAAAATAATAAAAAAATTGTATGAACATTATTAATTTAATGCATAATAATTTATCTTAGAATCTGATTAATTATATTCGTTATATTCACACTTGAGTACAAGGGGCCTAAAATATAAAAGTGAAAGTTAGTGCAATCCATCCGACTTTTGAGGTATAGGTAGCAATGTTGAAAATAAATTGTCTATGGCTAAATCTTTCGTGGAAATCTATATAAGGGTATGTAGGGTATGTACGATTTTAGACTAATATTATTGCGGAATTGACACATTTTAATACCTAACAGGTACTCACGATACGCGGTTTTTGAATTCTTTTTGCCGATATTTCGAGCCAGTTGCATGGATCGTGGTCACGGCGAAACTGCGGTGGCGGGGAGAAACCGTTGACAAGCACTAGTGACAGAGGCTCAGGGTCGCTCAGCGTGGTATGGAGAGGGTTATGCTTCAAATTTCGCTACATGATTTGCAACGATGAAATCCGTAGACGAACAAAGCTTACCGACATAGCTCTCAAAATTAACAAGCTGAAGTGGCAATGGGCCGGCTACATCTCTCGTATGACCGATAACCGATGGGGAAGGAAGGTAATTGAGTTGCGACCACGTTTAGGCAAAAGGAGCACAGGTCGCCTCCTCACCAGGTGGACCGATGACCTGAAGAAGACAGCGGGAAACTGTTGGATTGAGAAGGCACAGGACCGAGTGGCGTCATTTAGAGGAGCTCTATGTCCAGCAGTGGACCTTAAAGGGCTGATGGATGGATGGATGGATATAATTGTTACAGTGGTAAACGTGCTCAGAGTGGGCGGAGCCGCTGGAATAAGCTGTAAGTGTGTTTGTTCCTCTGGTATGCAAAAGCTCCTAGTCGAATTTTGTTGAAATTTGGCATTCATAATTTATGATCTAGATTATCACATAGAAAACTCATTACCGAAGCGGGTGAATGACCTAGTATCGAATATGTTAGAAAGAAATTAAGACAGTTATTAAACAAATGCTTATAAAAAGCGTAGCATAAAACAACTGATTCTTTGACCTATAAAACCTGTGGCCTGATTTAGCTTCGCACCACATGCTCCATTAGCGTAAGTTGGAATTGTAAATGAAACTTTTACCCGACTGCCTCAGAACAACTGTAATTGCTCATTTTCATCTGTGATTGACTCCAGATATAACTCCTGTTTTATATATTACACATTTTCTGCACTCATAGCCACACTAGTTTGACTCCAGATATAACTTACTCCTGTTCACGTTTATATATACACGTTTTCTACACTCTTAGCCCTACAAAAGGATTTTCTTCTGTGTCGTGGGTACCATGGACACACAAAACGAATACACGGACACCCAGACCCAGAACATGAATCTAATGTGTGGGCAGCTGCCCAGGATCCTGGTGGGGCAACGCGCTCAGAGGATTCCGGTTGCGTTCCTTTGGAGATCCCGGAGTCGCCTTTGTAGCGCCACGGACGGCCACCGGGGGAGTTTTAGTGCGATAAAAATCATACATTACGTCGTCCCTGCGTCGCTCCCACGGCGTCGGGTACCTTTTGACGGTTTTCCCCTTGAGAACAAAAAAAAGGTCAATCACGCTTGTCTTCCCTTATATAAACTTCAGACCAGATACCAGTGCATCCAACACCGCTGTCATTAGGCTGAAACAAATGTAGCAGTGGTGCTTCCGGAGTTCAACCACTAAGAGTTTTACTGCATTCAAAATATTTTACTTCTACAATATATTAATCACTACATAGTATAAAATAAAGTCGCTTCTCGATGTCCGGCCCTATGTATGCTTCGATATTTAAAACTACGCTACGGATTGCAGTTTTACGAATGGATAGACTGATCAAGGGGAAGGTTTTCAAGTATAATACCTACATGTATAATGTAGTAGAGAAACATTGATCATTTTAGATTTTTGACTTTTAGGCGGAACGATGTTCGCCGGGTCAACTAGTAAAAATTAACACCATAATATTACTATTACCCGTTACGCTGTATTTGATATATTTATTGCAAATTGCTTAGTCACCCGCCACATCGGTCGAAATTCGACCATAATTTAAATTAAAAAACTGAACTATATATTGTCCTAAGTAGAACAAATATTTCTTAAATTAAAAAAAAATGTAATAATTTTCAAGTAATATTGAACACACCCGTTAAATATAAAAAGAGGTCTAATTAGCTAAACCGCATTTAAAACCAATAGTGGGTATTTTGACAAAGACACTGACATTTCTGACGTTATGTGTTTTCATAGTAAGACATTTAATGTTCTATTTCGTTTAATAATTATGTGTTTTTCGACGAATGCACGGTAGTGTGTGCAATGTGTTTTTAGATGATTTTATATATGTTTAAGCATTATTTGAAAAAATATTAACATTCTGTACTCCTTCTCTACGTCCACTATAACTGTGCAAAGTTTCATACTAATCCGTCCGCGGCATATTACTTACAAATCCTTCACAAGTTTTAGCTTCACGTATTAATATATAGATACCTCTACCGTATTTAAAAGTGCCTAATAGAGCAAGTTCACTTGTTCTGGCTCAGTGCATTTGTATAGAGACATGAAAACGCAGTGTTTGAGTGAGGTGAACAGTCAGTTGGATAAACATAGGTCGGGGTGACCGACCGGCAGAACTGTAGGGCGACTATGATCTTAAGAAATAGATAATTTGAGACATCACCTCTTTCAGGACAATAGGACAATTTGAGACATCTAATCGTTTAAGGAAAATCGAACGATTTGAGAAATCTAGACTATTTATTATCTATAAATGAGCATTTAATTTCGCAATTAAAAGTTGGTTATTTTTACAAAAAAATAACGGTTTACCTTACAAAGCTTCCTTCTGATCTTGTCCCTAAATTTTATGACAAAAAGTATATATGTATAATAGATTATCGAATTCAGAGGGATGACCCCAGAACTTATTTTTTGTATTACATAAACTGTATTTTTTGCAGAAAAAATTTCGACACACAAGTTATGGGCCACATTTACGGTGCGGTAGAATATACATATTTGGCGAACGTTTTTTTTTCAACGAGTTCCAGAGTCACCAATATCAAAGATTAATTAACAGGATTCTTTTTATTTTTTGTCCTTTTCTTTCGCTCACTAAAATTCCTAAACGGGTCAGTGGTGAATTCAAATTCGGTCCCGGGCGGCATGAATCTTACGCCTGTGAAATGACCTCAGCTAATAAAAGAAACGTAAAATTTCATGTCACAGAGACAGTCCCGCTTTCTCACGCATCATGCAGTCTCTACAACCCCATTGATGCGCGCTAGCACGCATTCATTGTATGGTAATGGATGCGCGTGCGTCGTGTTCTTTAGGGCTAGATTAGAGTCTTCGCCAAGGAAGTAGTTTGCGTGCAATAGTAATGAACTTGCTCTATTCGTCATTAGAACGTTCATTGGAACTATTAAATGGTGCTGAAGCGATTAGAATTTATTGCTTGGATTCGATGGGGTATTTTTGTCCAAAGTTTTGAAGTAAATCTTTTTTAAAGAATATTTTTCTATTTTTAAGTGAATGGAGCTATGGTTAATCATGATATTTTACACAAATCCGTTTTATACCAATGATCTGCACTTATACAGATAGGGGTCTAGGATGATAATGTGGTGGTCAACCAGCAGGTGTGTAAGTTACTGAACACACATGCCGACAACCCTTAGAAGGACGGTGGCATGTGAGGCCGCATGTTGTTGTACACAAGGCGTACTCACTAGAACTGTTTCATAAATTGGACACAGATTTGATAAAGCATAAAATGGTGCAGTAAGTGGGCATGTTGTTTGTTCAGTAGCAAAAGTCTAACTTATATCGTTAATGTAACTTATATCAGTAATTATCCTTCTGAGGACTAAGTTGGACTGCCTCGTAGTAGTGTTAGTTTCCCCCTCGAAAACAAAAAAAAGGTAGTGTTAGTTTGTTTTAATAAATAGCATTGACAAAGCAAACGAGTATGCAACCGACTTTATTTTTAGTTGTGTACATCCGCCTATGGACATCTGTAAGCAACTTCATATACCTACTCGTATTTAGAATACTTAGTGGTTTTAAGTGAAGTCAATTCCAGATGAATTTACTCCCGAGGATTAAGATCGCAGTTTCAATAAACATGTGGATATAAATGTATGCCTTCCGAACACACCGCCGTACTTCGTTTTACCATGTTACAATCTACTATATTCGTTCAAAATTTAATAATTCTTTATGAAAAAAGTAACGCAGAACCTAAGGTAATTTCATACCATAATACAAATATGAAAGGTGTAATAAAATTGCGTTAAATAAAATGCCTGACGAGTTTCGAATTTTTAATATACGATTTCTATCCAATAACATTAAATCTCGTTCAAGTAATACAAGTATAAATGGTAAACTCTGTTTCAATATGCAATCCACACAAGCCAATCGGACAGACCGTCGGACCGCCTACTTCGCTATGCACTTTATGTCCGATCCGTCTCTGACTGTGCTTGCATTTGGACATGTCTCGGACGTCCATTAGCATCATTAATACAACCTTAAATAGAGATGTTTAAATATTATTAATGTTGAACTAAGATTAAGTTGTTAGAAACAAATTTTATGGCAATGATATTTACCCCCATGGCGCTGTAGTGTTTATCGGTCTCATATGCAGAGTTGCGGATTCGGTCCTATGTTGATTATCTATATATTAGTACGTGAAGCAAAAACTTGTGGTGCATTTTTAAGTAATATGTCGCGGACGGATTACTGTGAAATTTTGCATGGCTATAGTGGACGTAGGGAAGGAGTGCAGAATGTTAATATTTTATTCAAATAATGCATATGACAAACATACTAAAAACACATAAAACACACTACCGTGCATTTGTCACAAACACATATGTACATAATACAAGATATAGAACATTCAATGTCTTACTATGAAAACATATAACGTCAAAAATGTCAGATGTCATTGTCAAAACACCCGCTATTGCTTTTAATACAGCTTAGATAATAAACCTTTTTTTACCTTTAACGGATGCGTTCAAAATAACTTGAAAATTATTTTAATTTATTTAAATTAGAGAAATATTGGTACTACTTTGGACAATATGAAGTTTAGTTTTTTAATCAAAATTACGGTCGAATTTTCACCGTTGCGACGGGTGACTAGTTACTAAATAATAGGCATTATGCTTCATTACAGGCTGTTTATGCGTGACCATTAATCCGTATCATCAATCATCATCAATCCAATTTTGAAAACCATACTAGAAAATACTTCTGTACATCACTGGGATACAAAAAGGCATAAAAAATCATAATTATGCATAAGAATTATTTTTTAAAGGTAGAAAAAGTAAATTTGGCAAAGAAGGCAAACAACTTCTTAACGCCTACTCATTTTTTATAGCAATATTTTTCAATAGGGTGTGAAAGAAAATGACAGGCGCATTTGAATACGACCTCATAAAAGTCACTTCGTAAAAAGGTATTTATATAAAAAATTGGTGTTTATGAGTATTACTTCCCTTCGAAATTATTTGATGCAAAGAATAGCATAAATAATGGGTTGATGGGTTCCAAGTGCCAACTGTGAGCAGTGATAGTTAGTACTAGTAACTGTTAGTTGGTACTATATTATTATTGTGTCTTTAAACTGTATGAGTGTGTACGAATTACGAATAAACAATTTCTTTCTTTCTTCGATAGCCTAATGGTTGAAACTTGCCCTCTCAATCGGGAGGTCCGAGGTTCAAACCCAGGCACGCACCACTGATTTATGTGCGTATTAGAAATTAATTATCACTGCTTTTCGGTGAAGGAAAACATCGTGATGAAACCTACACCTGAGAGTTCTTAAAAAAAAGTTCTAGGAGGTGTGCGAAGTCCACCAATTGGCCAGCGTGGTGGACTATGGCCTAAGATTCTCTCATTCTGAGTGAAGACCCGTGCCCAGCAGTGGGACAATAATAGGTTGACGAGAGTGCCAACTGTATTTTTTGTCTAATGCAAGTTTCTCCCTCGATAAAGAAAACAAAAGCTTTCATCACGATCTTTTCTTTTACCAACAAGCGGTGGTAGTTAATTTCTAACACGCTTCTGATTTTAGAAAAGTCAATGGGACGTGGTATTCAAATCCGGACCCTTAAAAGATCGAGTTTTTACCATTTGACTACCACTCCTTTAAAAAACAAACGCTTATTGCATAAAAGAAGCCATGTGCCAAAGTCCTTGAAAGCCTAATATTAAAAGCCACCTTAACCCACGATAAAAGATTATTAATATTGGTTCTACATTTGGCGGTCATATTGCTTTACGATCATATTTACGATACTCCCTAAGGACGTTTCCGAAATATTATCTGTATTATGCCGAATATTATATGTAAGCTCACCCTATGAGGTCAATAACCTAGTGTCACCTTGAACTGTCTGATCTTGTGGGTAAATTAGTGTAAGTGTAGGTATACCTACTGTATAGGTAGTGTATATTTTCTGTAACTTTTATTATATCGACCACCTTCTTTATTTCTATTTATAAGGCATCTGACGTAATCCATAACATCTAAGTTTTTTTTGCAAATTGACTAAGTATTTTTTTTTTACTTTGGTTTGTTACTTTTCTGTGGGAATAATCGCGATTTGATAAGGTACGAAGTTCAACACGTTTCAATGATTCTAAGTAATTTAATTTGCGATCTAACGACGTACAAAATTAAAGGCTAAATTTTAATATACTTACTGAAACAGTAGTGGAAAACGAAAGAGACAAGCCTGCGTAACATCTTACATGGACACAGACAATAACAGACGCGGTCGGGATATGGAGTTGGTCCGAGGTTCAAATCCCAGGCAGGCACCGATGTTTTTTTTAATGTGCCTATTTAACTAATAAAATTAATGGCCGTTGTTTCGCGGTAAAAGAAACATCATGAGGAAACATAAACGCCAAGTTATTAAAAGAAAAGGATCTCAACGGTATGTAAAGTCTACCAAATCGCATTAGGTCAGTGCGATTATTCCGGCTGCGGTCCTTTGGAGGTCCCGGAGTTCTCTTTATGGTGCCGAGGACGGCCACCGGGGAGTTTTAGTGCGGTAAAAATCCCACATAACCCTGCGTCGCTCCCACGGCGTCGGGTACCTTTTGAAGGTTTCCCCCTCGAGAACAAAAAAAAAAGGTCAGTGCGATTGTCTATGGGCAAAAAACTCTCATAAAGCTCTCTTTCTGAGGAAATCACCATTCCCAGCAGGAGAAAATGATCAATAGAAGACATTAGTAACTAAGGTAAGATAAGGCAATGACTAAACAATATTTCAAAACATTGCTAATAAGGGAGAATAATCAAGAACTTGTAGCCAAAATATAATTTTCTGTTAATATTATGAAAATGTATATTGATTGGCAACACTTTCCCACAGTACGCCGTGCGATAAGCAGGTCGTGTCAATTTTGTGCACGAGTAAATAATCTATATTTAGGTACTGTGGACAACAATTATTTATATTAGAAGTCGTTATTTACATAGAGCGTTTTAATCGCGTGGTTTAAACGCTTTTTAGATGAAAGGAAGACGTTTCTTCATCATTTTAGGATGTGGTTGCCTGCAAACCTTCACATGAGGCACCCATCATAGTCCTCCGTAGTAGCAACGCATCTGTGATTGACTTCAGATGGAACCCATGTTCTATATGAAGTTGCTTAGAGATGTCCAAGGGCGGCGACCACTTACCATCAGGTGGACTGCATGCTTGTTTGTTGCTTAAGTCAAATGAAAAAAATAACGATCTTCTTTAAAAGAATGATTTTGTACCTTAATGCCATATGCATACATTATACCACGTATTATTTGCACTCTACATATTAATCTATTCATCTTCAACTTGATTTTGCACCGTAAGATTATCTAAGAGAAAAATTTACAGTAGTGAGTGATACGATCGTCTTTAGTGTTTTCCGTTGTTGTCTCTATTTTATTAAGTGAAATAAAATTTATTACTTTTATTTTGTTATTGTTATACTTATTATGGTGTTTTAAGTATTATATACATACATTCATAATTTTATAAGAAATGCTGTTTTAGTTTTATTCATTAACATCACAAATATATTTAGAAACGAATAATACAAATATTAAATCGATGTAAATACATCAATTTTATAATAATTGACTCTGTAAAATTAGGAATCATCTTTAATTAAGGTATCTTCAACAAACAAGAGGCAGAAAAATAATTTAAAAAAATGGATTTTAAGGAGGTTGTAAAGCCTATAAATTTATTTGCCCGATGTGATACATTATGTTCTAAGCGTTTCACTCAGAGGAGAAGTGAGACAGAAATCCCTCCATAAACGACTATTTCGCAATGGCGTTAAAACTCCTCATGTGTATCAAGCCTTAGCAGTAGTGAATATAAATACGGGAACGTATAAATTATATCTGGCGTATGTCTGTGGGTCGACCGATAGTGTGTTTCGAAACGTTTAGCATTTTACGACATCCTTTATATTAATGTGGGAGTATTTTGCAAGTTGTAATATATCGGAACAATCAATAACTGTTTATGTTAGCGTTTTGTTGATGGATACAGTGGGTGTAAGATAACAATATGGTTGCATTTTAGGCTAAGAAGTTGCATTAGCAAGAGTGTCGTCGTAAACAATATCTCATGTATCATAATTTTATAAACAACGACGAATTGCCTGTGCTTCGCTACGGGGCATAAATGAATAAAATATGAAGTGACGTCACTAAAAGAGACGCTTTTTTTAAATAGTGCAAAATATCGAAATCAATACTAGCAAATAGACTGACCGGTTAAATCAGCTATATCCACGCAAAATTTCATGTAAATCGGACCAGTGGTTCTTGATTAAAAGACATAGAGATGCAAACCATCTCAAACCATTTCAAGGTGGTAGAACCAGTGTAGTTCGACCGGAGAAGTACTACCGCCACACCTATTTCTAGCGTGAAGCATTTCTTGCGTTTCGATAGAAGGGTGTGGTTGCCGGCTCACTTTCACACGCATCTGTGATTGACTTGTTCTGTATGAAGTTGATTACAGATGTCCATGGACGGCAGTGACCACTTACCATCAGGTGGACTGTATGCTCGTTTGCTACTTCAGTCAGATAAAAAAACATGAGGAATAGCTTTATCCGCTCAGCGTTGTACCCTCTGATACCAGCTGTTATTTATTCTACCCGATATATGAAGAACCTATGTAAACTGTAATACAATGTGAAATTCAGTGGAAAAAATAGGAAAAAAAGTGAAGTCACATAGAAAAAATGCGTAAACTGATTCATCGCTATCGCCTAAAGTCACTTTGCAACTAATATTTCCACCACGATCTGATCTAAATTTAGTTTTGAGTTCAAGGTTCTGCCGATCATAATAATAATATGGAATTTCCCTTCAATGTGGTCATTTATAGCTTTCATGATATATTGTTTGTTGATAACCAATTCTTAAGGCGTGCGCACATGACGAGCAAGTCACACTGAGTACCAATATTTTACTCTGAGCAAGCGGTGAGGCCTACTCGAACTGTGCAAAAATCTTACTTTTTTACAAGCACTAACAACTTTTCTGGCAAGGCAATGGCAATCACTTAGACTTACTTTTTACATATGCTCATCCAATTTTAATTATTATAACCGAAAGAAAAAAAGGAAAACTATTTACCTGGTTCCGATAGTCCCCTGCAGTTACCTTTATGCCATATTTGTGTAACACTTGTGAAGATTATGATAGAATTTGAGTTTCAGACAAAGTTATAGTGTACATGCATATATATGATTTGATGACAAAAAATAGGGCGCCAAATCTATTTAAATTACTCTGTCGTCTGCCCTCTCTGTCTAGTTCTGTACAATCGAAATCAAATAATTAAATTTTCGTGGAGTTCCTATAAGAAATTGTGCATCCCCCCGTTCAGGTCCACCTCGATAACTTAAGAAATTAACTGCCTGTCTTAATAAATTACCTATCATATTCAAGACAATGTACAAAAATCTGAACAGTAATTCCAGAGATTAGTGCTTTCTAATAAACATTCAAACGTAAACCACTTTATTAAATTAGTATAGATAAATATTTATAGAGCATCTTACTAGCAAACATTTAAAAATACATAAAACATAAGAGTAGAATAAAAGCAAGAGTGTCAAGTGCTATTGTGTTCTGGATTAAATGGTGCGGTAACAAGAGATAAAGTTTTTCCTTCTATATTTCAGAGATCGTTACATATTTATTCTACAGTTGTAAATACTCTTATAACAGATGTACGTGTACTTACACCTTCGACCATGTTTCCTTGATCTAGAAACCATTTTTTTTGTTCTCGAGGGGGAACAGGTACCCGAAGCCGTGGGAGCGACGCGGGGTTATGTGGGATTTTTACCGCACTAACCCTCGGTTTCCGTCCACAGCGTTACAAAGAGGACTCCGTTAAGCATAATATGTATAACATGAATATAAACGCAACCACAACAACACTTCAATTCCATTTCATTAAGAATTACAACTCAAACAGAATTACAAATACCATTAAAGATGAGTACTAACCAGCCGCAATAAGACGAATCGTCAACTGTCGTTTTACGAACCATTTTGCTAAGTATGACATTTATAGCTGTTTTATCTATTGCCCAGAAGTTATGGCTGTCTAGTTTATAGCCAGCCCTTTCTAATCTTTTGCAAGGACGCAAAAAGTTACATTACTTAGTTACTATATCTTATAAACTTGATTTTTCGAAATAGAGAAGTGGGACAATTTCGCTATCACCAGAACTCGGTGTTTCTAAATATACAAGTAGTGCAGAAAAGTTTGATAGCACGATTTAGATTACTTGTGGCGCCATCTCTTAACGAGCTACGATAGTTTCTTCATTTTTATCAGACTACTTCAGAAGGAGAGAAATGTTTTCCGCATACACTCGAAGAGTAACACGTCTGTATGTTCATTTGTATCAACTTTTAACTCTTTCAGTCGACTGAAGTTAACCCTAGAACCCCATGCTATCTGGCGCACTGAATGTTCCTACTACACTGGGGTGCTACAGACACCTGCGCACACGTCTACGTGTGGGTTGCGCCGAATACGTCTACGTATACGTATGGGTCAATAAGTAGTACGTGTTCAAAAGGTAAAATACAAGGGAGATCAAACCTGTGAATTTTACAGTCTCCAAATAAATTCAAAAACAAAATCTTGTGGGGTGCTTCAGCAACCTACATAGGATTTAAGGGGTAAAGGCGATTTCGATGGTTTTGAGCTGTCGGGTTTTCTGTTTAATTTTATTTAGGTTACAGAAATTCTAAAACTATTAATATGTCTTTGATAGTACGATGATAGGTAGATAGGTATTTTATAGGTATTTTAATATTAAAACAGCAGTGTTAAATCCTACTGTTATACAAGACGTTATAACCCGACGCTCCTCTAAATTATGAGGGTTCATTTATACGTTTACATATAAATGTCCCGTACAATAATAAGTCAGGTACTGTCCGTAACTAGGCGGTAGTGTTACGATATATTACATTACGTTGGTACATGTTGCATTAAAGAATACTACTATTTGTTCACTACGGTAAGCGTGGGTTGTCGCCACAGCATTAAGCGGAAAGTGTTTTTTTTTTTGCTTTCTATAAAATATGAGTATCCTTTGAGTATTCTTTTGCTACTCCATCCGTTAGTAATTCAATATTATTTCAGCAAAGTCAGCAAGTTATCCCCAGATACAGTTCCGTCCGAGAAGACGTCCTACCTAAATTATCGTCTAAAGCACCTATACTCAACCTGAGGCCCGCGGACCGCATGTGGCCCGCCGGGGCCTTTTGATTAGCCCAGTTGAATTTAATATTAGATTTAGCGACCTTTTTTTGGCCTAAAATTTAGAGTAAGTAGAGTTTGCATCCTTTTTTTGTTTGGGCCCGGGCGGCAGTAATCCCCACGCTACACCATTGCTCACTCCATTGAAACATGTTTGTGGCCCCAATAATTAAAAAGGTTGAGTAATGCTGTTCTCAAGCTATGCAAGGTCTATACTTTCGTCAACCCATTATTGTCCCACTACTTGGCACGGCTCTTCTCTCAGAATGAGAGACTTTAGGCCATACTGCACCCCGTTGTGTCAAGTGTGAACCTCCGAAAACTTTTTAAAGAACTCTCGGGTGTGTAGGTTTCCTCACGATGTTTTCCTTCACCGAAAAGCAGTGATAATTAATTTCTAATACGCACATGAATCAGTGATGCGTGGCTGGATTTGAACCTTAGACCACCCGATCGAGAGGGCAAGTTTCAATCATTAGGCTATCACTGCTCATCATAGCAAGGTATGTACAAGGTGGTAGACCGTGTTTCACCGGAAAGGTACCACCGCCAAATCTATTTTTAAGGTGAAGCGAACTCTTACGTTTCACTGGATGAGTGGGGTTGCTAACTTTAATATAAGGCGGCCATTTGAGTCCTCGGGAGTAGCCACGAATCTGTGATTGGCTTTAGATAGATACAATCTTTGTTCTGTACGAACGTTCTATTTGAAGTTGCTTACAGATGTCCATGGACGGCGGTGACCACTTACCATTAAGTGGACGGCATGCTTGTTTACTACTTCAAATAAATAAAAAACAAGGTGTACAGCATGCTCGTTTGCTACATTACCTTATAATTAAATCTATGTTGCTTCCCTGGAAAACTCAGATAGACTCATTTTAATAGTCTCTCCTCACAACACAACCGTCAAATCAGAACAAAGTAACGCTGAAAACAGTTCCATGCCCTTTAAATATAATTTATTAGGGAAAAAGGTAAAAAATTCAATCATATCTCAATTACGTACTGGATTGTTCGAAAAAATCCTTGATGAACGTCTTTGAAATCTCAGTCCGTTCTCGAAGTTAATTTTGCTTCGTAAATCAAATATTTAATAAGGGCATAAGTCCCAAGGGAAGAATATTAATTTCATTAAGTACGTACTCAAATTTTATTACCTCCTTAACGAACTCTTTCAAATTAAACCTTTGAGAAGTATCTCCACAATTTCAACGTCTTATTTGCTTTTTGTGGGCAAAATCAAGGAGTGATAGATTTTAATGACGTTAAACTTATTACCATAATACAGTATAAGTCTTTATAACCATGTTTACTTACTTAATTACCTATAAAATTGAATACCTATATAGTATATTAATAACCTGTTAACCCTGATTTTTACCTGAAAAAAAATTCAAATAAAATACAAATTCAAAAAAAGGTTCAAATTCAAAATTCGGTTTCTTAACTTATGGTAATAAAACCGAAATTTCAACTTATAATTAAGTAAGTAAGATTAAGTACCAATAAACTTACTTAAAAATTTTGCTTATAAAAATAGAGTTAAAGTAGAGGTAAACGCCTGATACGCCTAATAGTACATGAACTCTTTACTAATAAATATAAACATACTCACAGGTATTTTGAATTTAATTGTAATTATTATAAATTTACTAATATTTATATTTCATTAATATTGTGCCGTCACTATATTATTGTATCGACAAAGGCTGATATATTATCAAGTAATTAAACGATTTTACTGTCCTTCATCATCACATGAACAAAATTTCCATCATGATTTACATCAATATCAAAATGCATCAGATTCTGGAATCAGAGGGCAATAATGATGATTGATGACAATAATGATGATTGACAAGATGTTGATGCTCCAACTGTGGAACAACGAAACGATAAATTGTCAAAAGATTAAACTTGTCGGTATCAATAGTTTACGTTTAATGATAAGACAGTTTCAATCGGTATCTATTTCTAAAACACAAATATGGGATCTGACAAGATGAGCTTTCGAAAATGTTTGAATGAGGTGATTGTCATTTCAAACATCGACTAAAAATTTTACGTTTTAAAATGCAGTAGCAAAAAAGCATTCAGTTGAAGGTGATGGAACCAGTGTAGTTCGACCGGGAAAGTACCACCGCGACACCTATTTCTAGCATGAAACATTTCTTGCGTTTCGATGGAAGAGTTGCCGGCACACTTTTACATGAGGCGACCATCTTAGTCCTCGGGAGTAGCAACGCATCTGTGATTGACTTCAGATGGAACCCATGTCCTATATGAAGTTGATTACAGATGGCAGTGACCACTTACCATCAGGTGGACTGAATGCGCGTTTGCTGCTTCAGTCAGATATAAAAAAGGAAGTCAACCTGATTTAGGTCACTGTCAGCCATAAGGACATGTTTACGTAGAACAAGGGTTTTTATGTCAATCCCAGATTTGCTACTCTAAAGACTAAGATGTACATTTTATATCGAAATGAGCCGATATTCACACCCTTTCATCAAACCAAGAATTGTTTTATGCCAAAACTTGGTGAGGATGTGGTACTGCCTCGGTTGAACCATAACGGTTCCACTGATTTGCAAACTTTAAAAAATGATTTTTCAATGTACTTATATAAATAGCATCAGTACCTATTGGAACTAAACCGGATCACCGGAACGCTTACAATACAACTAACCATACATAACTAAAGAGTAGGTATTCAATATGTTTCCTGATATTCGTAGTGGTGAAAATTGTATTTTGCATTATCCTCCAAGCCATAAAAGATGTACAAGGAGATTCTGTCGAACGAAGAGCTTTATAATCTGGATACTAAAGCCAAATCTCTTTCAATAGGATACATAATGGGAAAGTGAAGGTATTTGAATTCTTGGGAAGAGCCTCGATAAACACCCTAGAGACCCAAATTCGATACGTTCTTTGAGAACGGATTAATTTAGATTTGACTAACTTTTTCTCATGGCTCCAACCGCTTGAGGCATGTTTTAGAAGATGAAGAGTATTTCAAGTGTTAATACAGACAGTACAATCTGTGTGACAAATCCAATCTAAATCCGATTAATAGATTTAGCGTGAAAGAGTAACAAACACTATAACTTTGGCTTTCATTATAGAAACATCTATACATTAATACGTGAAGCAAAAACTTGGGGTGCAGTTTTAAGTAACTTGCAGCGGACGGAGGAGTATGAAATTTTGCACGGTTATAGTTGACGTAGAGGTGTGCGGAATGTTAATATTTTTTCAAATAATGCATAAAATATACCTAAAATCTACTAAAACACATTACACACACTACCGTGCATTTGTCACAAACACGTAAATAATAAACGACATAGAACATTCAATGTATTACTATGAAAACACATAACGTCAAAAATGACAGATGTCTGCTAATTAAACCGTTAAAGGTAAAAAGACCTTTAACAGATGCGTTCAGAATAATTCGAAAATTATTACGATTTATTTAAATTTGAGAAAAATCCATGCTACTTTGGACAATATGAAGTTTGGTTTTTTAATTTAAATTACGGTCGAATTTCAACCGCTGCGACGGGCCACTAGTTCGTTTTATTGCACATCAACATATTGGTGCAGTTTGAATAGCAAATATAGCGAAATTAAAGATTTGTCATAAGATTTCCCTATCTACAAGCTGTTGTATTCAGTACGAATCATCACGATTTGATATTTCAGTTAGTTCCAGAAAAGTATTAATTTTATGTATTTATATGTAAGGTTGAGCTTAAGGTTTTAGGCAAATATTAGAATTGTTAAGCTCGTTTCTAACGCAAATATGACAACATGATTTTATTAACTGGAAGAGAGTGAAACGGAGTTTATTAGCGCAAGAAAATTTTATAACATGTAAGGATAACGAGTAATCTGCCGTAAAGCGGATGGTGATCATCATATGAAGCTCTTTAATGCTACTTAAACTCAATCATTATTATGATAATTATAGAGTGTGTCTATCAGTAGTCTAATGGTAGAAACTAGACGTGTCAGTCAAGGGGCCAGGGTTCGAATTCTGGGTATATAATATATGTCACCGACGTGTCTTAAAATATGTGCGTATTAGAAATCGATTAACACTTCTTTACGGTGCATGAAAAAACGCGAAGGAAACTACATACCTGAGAATAGCCCTCAAAGGTTTGTGAAATCTATAATTTTGCACTTTGTCAATGTGTTTGGCTGTGCCCTTAAGTTATCTCATTCTGAAATAACACCCATGTCGAGTAGAGAAACCATAATGCTGTTGTCGTTTTTAAAAATGTAGTGTTTAAAAGTGAACTAAACGGGTTTAAAAGTGTTTTTTTTTTTTTGTCAAATTTGTACTTCACTTAGTTGGTATTGCAATAAAAATACAAACGGCTGGATAATAATCTAATGTATTTTTGTAAAAGCTGGATCCTTTTCATATAAATGAGATTTACTGCATTTAAGCTGACAATGTTCGCCTTATAAACGCAAGACCTGCTCTTTTTTAATGTAGACGTACCCGTAAATAAATAAAAAAAATACCTTTTTCAACTTATCCGGTGTAATTACCGAATAAAGTACAATTGCGCAATAACGGGCGGTCATGCTACGAGGAAAAGTGGATATTAGATAGATAGATAGATAGATAGAACATTTATTTCATTACTTAAGACACAACACAAAATAGATTCATTTTAATACTTAACGGGTACTCACAATATGCGGTTTTAGAATCCTTTTCGAATTATTTTTGCCGATATTTACAAAATAGATTTACAAAACATTGAACAAAAGTTGGTACATACAAAAACACAGAACCACAAAAAAAGTATTAAAATTATTAATCTATTTTTTAATTAAAATGTGTTGCAACAAAAGTCCATGAAATAGGCACCGGAGCTCAGTAAAAGCTGAGATTAAACCCCAGCACTAATTTTCAGTCCGGACCATTTCCGAACGCAACTCGGAAGGCTGTACGTCAGATTCAACAAGTGTCAAACCAAAAATAAAATCTTTTACGACTTCTGCCCATCTATAATAATCTTTTGTTTTATGCAAGACAAAAAACAAGGATGGTATATTAAAAGTATCACTAACCTGCAATTTTTCTTTCTCGCATCTTCCGCCACAGTTGTTCTGCTTTTCTCATGGGCCAATTCTCGACCTTGGCGCTGAAACTCCTGAAGAATTTGTACTCCTTGAAGTGCGACATTCGTCTCTCCATTTTGCTCGGCGTGTGCCCGGGAGGGGGCGACGGCGCCTTCGGTGTTGAGGACGGCGACGCCATTTTGAATTCCAATTTCAAAATTTAAAGATGGAATGTTTTCGTTCTTTTAAATTCGGTTTCGGTTTGGCCCCGGTTACATTGTTTATTCCATTTTCAATTCAAATTGTACTTTTTTATTTTTTTGGTTTTAATACAGTTTTTATATAAACATATGTTTACTTTTAAATTTTTTATAAAAGATATTCACTTTTTAATAGGAGAAAAATATTTGTAATACTTAAAAGCTTGTAATACTTTTCGTTTACATAATCTTTGACAAGATTTTATTCTTAGCGATGCGTACGTATAAGATTACATATCTTATGAGATATTTTTAACTCGAATGTGTTTACATTACAAAAATATTTTAGGAATTATAAATCTTAGCTTGATTATCTAAATATTTATTTATTAGCTTTGGTGTTTACATAATTTTAACACTATGTCCCTCCTAATTCATCGAGACGTTAATTAACCTGAAACAGAGAAAAAATATCATGAGTTTATACGAAATAAACTTTAATGTTTCTGAGTAGAGATGAAAATTATCGATTTTGAGTGGTGGGTGGATATTTGGCTTTTCATATGGGAGTCTACGGATCGATTCTCAGGTACAGCCCTCAGATTCTTCGAAAATAATTTCTTTTAAAATTTCGAAAAAAATATTTTCGTTTCGTTAATTAATTTATTATAAAAGAACCCGTGAAAATTCTTAAAAAGTTTTCTTAAGTTAGTCTACTTATCCGCATTTGGTAAACGCGGTAAATAACGTCCTTATCACTATCGATATAGATTCATGCCCAGCAGTAAGACAGTCATGGTTAGACTAAATTTAGTTTATTGCAAATACTAAGATTTTGAGAGTTATTCAGAGCAGTGATAGCCAAATGCTTGTAACTTGCTCTCTCAATCGGGAGGGGTAGACCTCAGTCTATTACCACTGATTCATGTGCGTATTAGAAATTAATTATCACTGCTTTTCGGTTAAGGATAACATCGTGAGGAAGCCTACACACCCCATAGTTCTTTAGAAAAACGTTCTCGGAGGTGTGTGAAGTCCATCATTTCGCACGGTGGACTATGGCCTAAAACTTTCTCATTCCGAAAGAAGACCTGTGCCCAGCTGTGGGACAATAATAGGTTGACGATATACTAAGATTTTAAGATCATTGGTATGAAGTAATTTGTAAATAATGCTCACTTGGAAAAGTATGAACATAATTACTAATATGATATACTAGCTGTACCCGCGGCTCCGCCCGCGTTCAAATCAATGTATCACAAAGTTTTCCACATTTCACTCCCTTAGGGGTTGAATTTCATAAAATCCCTTTTTAGTGAGCACTTAACCCGCATGCAAAATTTGAAACTCCTAGCACTTGTAGTTTCTGAGATTTCGTGATGAGGGAGTGAGTGACCTTTCGCTTTTATATAGATTTTCCTACCTTACTAAAGTTTGTAAATGGCAGAACTTTCTACAAAATTATGTAATTCCACGTATTGCTGTTCAATTTTAATGCGTAGGAACCTAATATCAACAACGTATACGCAAATAATATAAATATTTTAATTTGATTGTGAGCAGTTACTACGTGTTTACTTTTATCATTCCGTAGGTTGAGTCAGAGGAGTGTTTATATGCTAAATAAGTTATTTCCTTCATAGAATTCTTTGTGATTCGACTCTAAAGCCTTTGAGCGTTGCCCCATCGGGCTCCTCCCAGATGGGCGGCTGGGCCCTCCGCTCCTTCTAGTCTTTACGATGGTATGCGACCACACATACCGCCGTCCTTCCCAGGATCGACTGGCTGGACGGTTTAAGCTCCCACTCTAGCCGCCCGCAACTTAAGCCCCTTTAGTTGCAGGCAGGGGATCATCAACCCATTATTGTCCCACTGCTGGGCACGGGTCTTCTCTCGGAATGAGAGAGTTTTAGGCCATAGGGCACCGCGTTGGCCAAGTACGAATTGGTGGACTTTACACACCTCCGAAAACTGATTTTTTTTTTAAAGAACTCTCGGGTGTCTAGGTTTCCTCACGATGTTTTCCTTCACCGATTAGCAGGCAGGGGATACCGTAGCCCTATTCTTATCCTGAAACTACAGGGACGAGACATTGCTGGATAATAACGACATTCTCGAGTACAATTGTATTTTGGTATTGTGTGTAAAGTTAAAATGTGTGTTAAAGGAGGAATCTTATCATTTTAAGTTAGTTCTCAATGGGTAGCATATGGGTAGCAAGGCATTAATATTACCAACCTCAGGTAAAACTGTGAACTTGTCTGTGGACTGCATCGTCTGCCATTTTAATTATTCGAAAAAAAATCGAGTGGCACTCGGGACTGCCGCGGTAAAGCTATTGGATAGCATTTTTTATCAACTTATGCAATTATTTTTTGTAGGCAGTATATTTTTTCTTTGATATTAATTCAAGTTCTTTTCTTTGATATCTGTGAGCTGCTTACATACTCGTCCGATTTCCGAGCAGCTCGTCTCGATCCGTGCGATTTTCGTATTGTCGTAAAATATACGCGTTAAGCGAAAGCTTGGCCGCGCTAAATGTTAGGCGGAGTGGGGTGTGTTAGGTATTTTCGTTACGGAATTTCTTAAATCGTTCACCGCACTCAAAGCCCGCGATAAAAGCTATGCAATCACTTAAAAAAATGGACATGAATATATACATATATGTCCATTTTATGATAGTTACAAGGTATTTTTGCACATTAAGAAGCAAATGAGCACGCAATACCCACCACCTCGCCCTGTAGTTCTGGGATCAGAATAGGGCTACGGCTTCCCCTGCCTGTCGTAAGAGGCGACTAAAAGGGGCTTCCAGGGTTGCAGACGGCTAGAGTGGGAGCTCGAACCGTTCGGTCAGGCAATCCCGGGAAGGGCGGCGGTATGTGTGGTCGCATACCGTCGTAAAGACTACACGGAGCGGTGGGCCCAGCCGCCCATCTGGGAGGAGCCCGATGGGGCAACGCGCTCGGACGATTCCGGTTGAAGTCGTTTCGAGATCCCGGAGTCCTCCTTTTCAGCGCCGAGGACGGCCACCGGTGGGGTATTAGTGCGGTAAAAATCCCACATAACCCTGCGTCGCTCCCACGGCGTCGGGCACCTTTTGAAGGTTTCCCCCTCGAAAACAAAAAAAAAAAAAAACAATACCCACCACCACCTATCCAATCATGGTAAAGGACAACTGTCTCGTATGGACATTTGTAAGAAAGTCATACAGCTTAAAGGTTCTATGTAATGCCAGTCACAGCCACATATATGAACCGGCCACCATTATAAAGGTGCTTCCATATACCCATTAAAATCTTCATGGAAACAAATTACCTACATGTGCATATATTTCATATATTTATAATCCCTCTTAAAGCGGGAAGAGTTGAGGATAAACTTAAATTAACTAAAGCAAACGAGGCTCTAAGTTTTCTTATTATGTATAAACTTTGCATATGTTCAAAATAAGTTAGATAATTTTCTAAGTTTGGATTATAGAAGATTGCAGTGAATACCGGTTCGCTATATATATGGCAATCATATAAATCCTTGCTCCTATTCAACCTATGATTGACTTCAGACTTCATCCCTACTGTTAACAGATCTCTCTTAGAGTACCAATAATGTACGTTCTCAAATCACAATTATTTATTTAACAGATACTTAGTTTACAATTATTTATATTATTTATTTACTATCCCCACATCATAATTACTTATATATCAAACTCTTAGTTTACAACTATAATTATTATTTTTCGCACGACTGACCATTGACCCATGACAACTTATCCCTTTTTCTTTTTAATGTTTTTATTATTGTAATACTTTAAATAAGTTTTCGTATAAAACATATCGTAAATGTATGTTAAATTAACATCAGTATTGTGAGAACGCTAACACTACGTTATAGATGTCACTATGATCAATATATTAAAGATCCTTATATTCATGTACTATGTAGGGCTCAATATTTATAAGATACATCTTTTGACATATTTTAAAAACAACAATTCAACTCAAAAACAAACTCAAAAAGTATCCGTCATCAACGAAGATTGATCGTCATTAAACTTGGGAGAAAATTGTTGTCATCTTCCCATGGGGCCATGAAACACTCCCTTAAAGCGCAATTTTTTGGCGCAAGAATCGGCGAAATTACGTGGCTTTATAAAATCAGATAGGTACATACTTTTGTTTCAACTATTATCGTTGTCGCTGGTTGATGCTTAGTGGCGTTTTTGATCCCATTGAAGTAGGATAGAATCCATCTGATGGTAAGTGGTTATTGACGTGCATAAAACACACTTAAAAAAACAAACACGCTTTTTACACTCATAGCCCCACACTAGGATTTTCTTCTGTGTCGTGGGTACCATGGACGCGCACAAAACGAATACAGAAACACCCAGACCCAGAACAGGAATCTAAACTCATCATTCATATACCTGTCGTGCCGGGAACCCGAACTGCACGATCCAATTTGCGCGCTCTTTTCTGCCCCAAACGTGCAAGATGTGAAATGACCTTCCTCTTGAGGTATTTCTAGAGCGCTATGACAAGGAGCTCTTCAAAAAGGGTGTAAAAAGTGCTCTCCTTCAAAGCCGGCGATGCTTTGGCGACTCCTCTGGTGTTACAAGTGTCCATAGGCGAAGGCGACCACTTCCCATCAGGTGGCCTGTCTGCCTTACCGTTAGGTATAACTAAAAAAAGGTGTGTCAGTGATACCTGGCTGAACTACATTGGTTCTACTACCGTGTCGCTTGAAGTGAACACCTGGCCCTCCGTAAAGTCACGATTTTTTGCAAATTGTAGCAAAACATTCTGTAATTCGTTTACTACTAACTGCCCAGTAAATGTTTCATGGCTCTAAGCTAATTTGGAAATTTCAAAAAGCGTAAATCAAATGAGAAGAACAATTATGTATTTGTTTACTAAACTTTCGTTAGCATCTGCGGCAAGCTAATGGATTAATTGGGTAATCCATACTATACTAATATTATAAATGTGAAAGTGTGTTTGTTTGTCACTCTTCCACGTCACCACATAGTTATTATATGATAAGGTTTACATGCTGGGAGATAGGAGGGTGGAGAGTTACGTAGGCTACTTTTTACCGCGCTCTCTCTTTCCCATGAGAATATCGATGTTTTGTTAGTTGATACATATTTAGTAGTTCCAGGCGTTGTTAATAGATGGCGTTAGTAAAATTCACTTGCAATATCTGAATCAAGCTATCAAATGCTATCAAAATATTAATTCCCTTTGACCGTGTAGGCGAGGCCGTGGGTAAGAGCTAGTCTTTATATAAAAAAGTTAATAAGTAAGAAATGTACTTAGAGTTTTTCGTATCATTTTGCAATATAATAAAGTGATCTACTATATTCCTGGTGACAGGGAGTTACAATCGGTAAGTAGTAGGTGATCCCCAAAGAGGTTTTAAGTTTTTAATATATATATATCAAGTAGAGATGCACCGAATATTCGTTTGTTATTCGGTATTCGGCGTATTCGGCAGTTATTCAACGTATTCGGCATCTTTTTCACTATTGTACGAATTACTCAATTTTGGTGCCGACTATTTTCGGTTCGATTTTTTCCTATTTCCTTCCTTCCTGGTTACTTGTCACGGTATAGCACCATTTTACGTAAGATTCATGTTATAAGTCAAAGAAATCCTCTGAAGAGAGTGTTTAAGAAAGCCAATAATATAAAGCAATTAAACTTCAATACAAAGTTTTTGAAATCTCTATCAAATTCTCATTTCTCTTAACTCTTACATCAACATTCATTTTTAAACCTCAAATAAATATTTAAAATTTTAATAACGCACTTTCGCATTTGTTTCTTAACAATAAATTATAAATCAAGTAATTCGGCCGAATATCCGGTTCGGTAAAAGTTAAACACAATAGTATTCGGTTATTCGGCGAAACCACTATTCGGCGCATCTCTCATATCAATGTACTGATGTAACGAATATTATTATTTGACTTTCGCGAATCCGAATATGCTTTACCGACATTCGCCAATGGGAATGCAAATGTTTTTTTTTTCAGTTCTTGGTGTAGGGATGCCAGAGGATTTAAATTTGGAGAACTTTTTTTTTGACACACTGCAGTTCCAATTAAATATTGACGAATTCTACATTATTTCCAATTATTCCAATGAGATTATTTCCAATTATATATTTTGCGACCTTTTTGCAAAGCATTGCGATTCAATATCCGCAAAACATTCGCACAATAATTGCGAATGCGAATATCCAACAATAAGCGAATATTCGCGAATGCCAGTGCCAATATTAGTTACATCACTACAATGCGCAATTAAGTAGTAAATTATTATGAAACCCTTATTATGAGGCGACCATCTTAGTCCTCCGGAGTAGGAACGCATCTGTGAATGACTTCAGAAAGAAACCATGTTTTATATGAAGTTGGTTACAGATGTCCATGTGCATGACCACTTACCATCAGGTGGACTGCATGCTCATGTTAAATAAAGCTGAGGGTAATTGGCGCGGAGTAATCTTAGTCGTAAAAATTCGTAATATATCCATTACAGATAAGTGTTATAATATAATCTTAAGTATCTAAACTCGACCACGATGCATGCCGTGGTGGCCTGTAATTAAGACAGCATTTAATTTAAGCCTAATCTAGTTCTTAGCTGTACGTGTAATGTATGTCTTGTTGGCTACCCTTTGTAAATAAATAAATAAAAAAAATATTCGCTTTAGATAGTGTATCCTGTTCTATATGAAGTTGGTTATTGATGGCCAAAACGGTATTATGGTAGAGTATGGCAGTGGTAGTTTAATACAATAATAGGTTAGTAAGTGTTGCTGCAAAATCGCTCCAGCCGTTTAGACGTGAATAAGTAACAAACATTCGCCTTTATAATATGATGATATGATATGATATAGTATAGTTTTGGTTAGTAAGTTTTGCTGCAAAATAATTCTTTAGTTTTATCTCAAATATTTTATAGAGAAAAAGTTTTACTTTCAATAAAAATTGAATAATATTAATTAGCGCAAAGGTCACTTTTATATTTATTATTCATTAATGCTTAGATTGTTCTCACCCTCACCTCTATATTATTCAGTCGTTAGCAAGAAATTATTATAAGTACAATATTATTTTATGAAAAAGTAATAAATTTAAATTGATTGCCGAGAAAAGTTAAAAATCCACAAGAACGATTCTCAACAATCACTACATAGAATAGCGCTTTGCGCTGTCTGTCCCTATGTATGCTTAGATCTTTAGAACTACGCTACGGATTTTAATGCAGTTTTTATTAATAAATAGAGAAATTCAAAAGAAGAAGTTTTTTATGTATAGTATTATACATGCATAATATAGTGGAGTAACACTGATAATTTTAGATTTTTGACTTTTAGGCGGAACGATGTTCGCCGGGTCAACTAGCGTTAGATAAATTGTATTTAAAGTACAAATGATAACTTAGCAACAAGAAAATAAAGCAATTGTAAGCATATTTATAAAATAGCATAGATGATTTTTCGCGGTTTTCTACTAATTTGCAGTATAAACTTTCAGTAGAATAGACGCACGCTTCAAACCCGCTTTCTACACTGATAGCCCCACTCTACTATTTTCTCTTGTGTCGTGGATACCGTGGACAGACAAGACGACAACCACAACCTTCCATTATTCATTCCTTCCGAAACACAAGAAATGCTTCACGCTAGAAATAGGTAAGGCGGTGGTACTTCCTCGGTCAAGCTACACTGGTTCTACCACCTTTAAAATTACACTTTTATCAGACGACCATTTGATTCCTCAGGATCACCAACGCATTTGTGATTGAATTAAGATAGAACCCCTGGCCTGTATGTTGCCGCCCATAGACCTATAAGTCTATGGGCGGCAGTAACCACTTACCATCGTGTAAACTGCTAAACGCTCACTTGCTACTTCAATCGGATAAAAATATTATGTTTACTGCCAGCTCATTTGCTTCTTAGATAAAAAAAGATGGGATACATTATCATTTGGTATTTTAGTTGAAAAATAAGATATACATCTTACACGAGGTCTGTCATGTACGCACCACTACCGTAGAGGCTGGAAATCCCTAACTTAAAGCCAATTTTAGAACACATCTACGCTAATACTGCTGTAGCAAATAAGTCTGATTTCGCCAAATTGGCTACTCCTTTAACGACCCGTGAGGCTGTGGTCAAACACGCGGTGAGTTCCAGGTTCGATTCCCGACCAGACAGGTATTTGAATGATGAGTTTAGATTCTTGTTCTAAGTCTGAGTCTTTGCTTGTTCGTCTTTATATGTGTGCATGGTCCACGACATAGCAGACTCTCCTACTGTGGGGCTATGAGTGTAGAAAGCGTTAATTTTTATTTTATTTTATAAGATTGAAGTAGCAAACGCACATACACACACACACTTTCTACACTTATAAACCCACAGTAGGATTATCTCCTGTGTCGTGGGTGCCATGGACACACACAAGACGAATACATTAACACCCAGACCCAGAACAGGCATCTAAACTCATCATTCAGATACCTGTCTGGCCGGGAATCGAACCCAGGACCCATTGCGTGTCAGACCGGTATGGTAACCGCTCCGCCACGCGGGTCATCGCGTGATATATGATTGAATTATGCTCTATAAATCATTTCGGGTTTTTTCTAGCCTCATGTCATGTCCATATTAATAATATTAGAATTCTTATTACTCCTACGTAATATAAATGTAATAACGTAAGATATTACAGAAAGAACGAAATACTCCCGATTTTTTTCCATTGAAGCGACGATCGTACCTCCCATTAAAGTTAAAACGTTGATAAAAAATATTTAACGCTAAAACAAAAAAACATTTTTCCTCCCAATAATTCCCGTAGGAGTATAATTATCTGCGTTATGAAGAATATGTTTTCTTCCTATATTTTAACGAAGAGCTTTATTACAAATCTCGGTAGCATAAACTTGCTCGGGAGTGGGCGAGATGGATTCCGCGAAGTAGATCCACAGATTTCCTTGCTTTACGGGATTGGAAAAAGGTACGGTTATAGAAATTCCAACTTTAAACTAGTTTTCTTTCTTTTTTATTATTTCACTGAAGTAGCAAACGAGCATGCAGTCTACCTGATGGTAAGTGGTAACTGCCGCCCATGGACATCTGTAATCAACTTCATACAGAACATGGGTTCTATCTGAAGTCAATCACAGATGTGTTGCTACTCCCGAGGACTAATATGGTCGCCTCATATAAAAGTGTACCGGCAACCACACCCTTCCATCTCGCGCAAGAAATGCTTCACGCTAGAAATAGGTGTGGCGGTGGCACCTCCCCGGTCGAACTACACTGGTTCTACCACCTGTAAGAAATAGGTGTGGCGGTGTTACCTCCGTGGAAAAGTTACACATATTTTTTCTAAAAATATACGCAAAAAAGCATGTTTCACAAGATTTAAGAAGCAAACGAGCGTGCAATATGGTGGTTAATAGTCGCCGCTCTCAGAGGATATTTATATACAATTTCGTATTAATCGCAATAAGACTCTGTTAATCGATACAGATTGTTACGGTAATTAAGAGTGTCATGTTCTACCGACTGAGCTAGCCGGGATGATGATTGTGATGATTAGTGCAGTGATAGCCTAATTGTTGAAACTTGCCCTCTCGATCGGGAGGTCCGAGGTTCAAACCCAGCTACCACTGATTTATGTGCGTATTAGAAATAAATTATCACTGCTTTTCGGTGAAGGAAAACATCGTGAGGAAACCTACACTCTCGAGGTTTCTTTAAAAAAAGTTCTCGGAGGTGTGGGAAGTCCGCCAATTCGCACTTGGCCAGCGCGGTGTACTGCGGCGCAGTGTACAAAAAAAAGTACTTTTGCTAGATTTATTTTATTTTTTATATTTCACTATGTCTTTATAGGTCCTAAGTACTGTGTTAATAATGATATGTAACAAAAATTATGACTGTTTTTTTGGGCGTTAATGGGTTAAACGGGGCTTCTCTTTGATGTTAATCACAGATGCAATGCTACTCCCCAGGATTAAGATGATCGCGTCATATGAAAAACAGCCGATAACCACACCCTTTCACTAAAACGCAACGTACTGTTTCTCGTTAGAAATAGTTATTACGGTCGAATCATACTCGTTCTTGCAAAACTGACCCTCGGTTCTTATAAAGTAAACATTCGACACTAAAGGGTTCTTTGCCACGATCAAAATATTTCACTAGCTGAACCCTGCAGCTTCGCCCGCGTTAAAATGATGTATCGTTTGTCGAATATAAATCGATGTATCGATTTTTGAATAAGATATTTTCCAACAGTAAAAAGTAACCTATATTTTAATCCAGAGTGTCAGCTCTCTAACAAATTTTATGAAAATCGCTCCATCCGTTTAGACGTAAAGAAGTAACAAACAAACACACTCACAAACTTTCGCTTTTATAATATTAGTATGATTGTTTTATGCTAAAATTGTAATAATTAATAATAAACTGCATGGCGGGAATCTGCTCCTTATAACCGTATATTTGCGCCCAACCTAAACTTTCTGGTAAGATAGTTACATAAGTGTGATAATGCTAAAAAAATACTAAAAAAAATATTACTGTGATGACGTTCTTCCCTTGTTCTATAAATGACGGATCATTTTAATTGTGCCCTACTATAAATTTAAATTATGTTTACAGTAATGAAATTTAGAAAATTTAATGCGTTTCTTTTGTCACCTATTATTAAAGCAGCTTATTAATTACTAGATTAATGCCGCGGCTTCGCTTGCCTCACCATGTCTACAAAGGTAATGAGAATCCTGTTTGTCACTTTAGGTCATAAACAGAGTGTAGGTATGCCAAATATTAGCGAATCCGACTGGTAGTTTTGTGTGAAAAGGCGAAAAACGAAAATACATTCTCAAAAACCTTTCGAATTTATGATATATCAACGGTGTTTCTGTGTCTTTTATTACAAGCTAAAAACCTGAAAGAGTGTTGTCACCTTTGCATCAAAAAGTTCATTAGATAAATGAGAAACCAAAAGCTTGATTGATCAAAGCAAGAAATTGAGTTTTATTCAAATACAATGAATGCTTCGTTCCTGCTTCGGCAATAATTAAATCTTTAATTAAATTGAAATTTAATATATTCTGTTCTATTTGTAATTTCAATTTGGTTTAATTTGAAATAGTAATTGTTGTTCAATTTGAGTTCATGTAATTAGAATGTGTTTTGAAGATTTGAATTTCGTTTCGTCTTTGTGCACCAAAAGTTATTGTGCCTTTAAGTTAGCGCGTCAAACTAGATACGAGATTAAACTAGATTATGCATAAGACAGTAATAGCCTATATTCACTGAGCTACGGGTGAAAAGATAATCTTAAAATAAATAGACCCGAAAAATCTTAATAGTTCAAAAAAATCCTTTATAAATGCATCAAGCAAAGTTAGGACAGACAGACAGAGTTTTAAGACAGTGAGAATAGAAGAAATACCATAAGATTGAGACCTTCATAAAATTTCTTTATAATTTTACAAACTACATTATCCTTACACGGAAAACTCAAAGTTTAAGATACTATACACTTACCTCACTATTATGTCTTTCATTATGTACACTGACACTTAACACTAAACACGTAAGCACAACACGGAAAGAGAAAACACTACACTAGAAGAGAACTGCGAAAAAGTTCTAGGCGCGAACCTACGATATCATGAAAGCATGCAAAAAGAAACGTCCACACTACGCGCGCGAATCTACAGGTCTGAATAACCGCATTGCCACAGAATTTCCCGCGCGGATGCCAAAGCGGGACAAAACACACATTTTCCCCTAAAAACGACAGAGACAGCCTTACTTTTATCAGCACTGCTCTCTCGGAAAAGCGCCTAAGCGACATGAATGTAGAAACGTTATTGAATGGGCTATTTACGTGTAAAATTATGATTTTCTATCCATTAAACTGCTTTGCTGAAGAGATTTCGCAGATCCAATGATTTATGTGCTCCTAGTCGGAGATTGTTTGGAGAAAACCATTTTTAAAACAAAGGAAGCGCTCGATTTTTATCTGGTGATCTAATAATAATTTTAATGAAGTAACAATGATTAGAACCAGTTGCGATAAATTGGGCCAAAAAACATGTCGTGGTTATAGTTTTAGAATATTTGCACGTTAATTTTAAGGCCATGGAAACGCACGTAGGCCGACCCACTTTTAGTATCCGCTATGAACTTTTTACGCATACGGTGAAATATTGCTGATATTTTTAAGCGCTCTTGCACGTTGTGAAGGTCGAAATTTTATGAGTATCGGAAAATATTGTAAATATCTTTCATTGGAAATACGCAAATTAGGTTTTGCGATTTTTTGAACGTACTTCAATTTAAGGTTCAGAGTCGGGGCTACCTTATTTGTTATATAAAAACATTATCCACGAATATAATTACATTTAATGCAATTTAACATTCATTTTAACATTAACTTCTATTAGCGGTTCGGGGAATATGCTAATTTTCTCGTAGATGTCGGTATTTAGTAGACGACTAAGTGATAATATACTATTTTATGTTATATGTGTGTTGCGTTTGGAAATAAAGTTTTATTTCTTTTTTATTTCTGATAAAATCGTCTTCTGTTAAGCTTCTTCCTGCGCAACATATCCAGTGAAATTCAACAACACACATACGCGCGGTGGCTAAATCCCCATTAGGGCAGGCCTTTTTTTGTTGACGGGGAGGAAACCTTCAACTGGTATGCTGAAGCCTTGGGAGAGACTCCGAGTGTTGTGGGATTTTTACCCATTAAAACCTCGTCGGTGGCCTTCCTCAACGCTTGCAGAGGAGTTCAGGATCTGCAATGAAACGCATCGGTGCTCCCTAGCGCGGCGCCCCTCTTGAGTTCGTCGGTTTAGGGAAGAGTAGTACTCCTACACCTTCTGGTATCTACCGTCCTTCTCGGTGTTGCTGGCTGGGCGGTTCGAGCCCCCTTTTAGTTGCCTCTTACGACAGGGGATACCGTAGCCGTATTCTACTCCCCGGCTACAGGAGACATACACGTGTGGGATGAAAATAATCTCAAAGTTCACACATCCTCCACTTTGAGCGAAATCATAATATTAGTTGCTAAATACAATTCGTGACGTCATATTTAGACTAGTGTTCTGTAAACGGATAAAAGATTTCATCGAGTCGGGTTGTTCTGTCGTGGTAAATAGATCTGTAGTGTAACAAACATGGAAATACGTAAGAAAACTGACTAACATTTTAATCTGTATCTGAACAACTGGATTGTGTTGATCTGATTATTTATCATAATAAGTAATGGGCTTGAAAAAGAAGATTATCAATTCGATAAGTATATTTTTCACGTATGTTCACCGATATATCTACCAACTATGTTCTCATTACAAAACTTTTTCTTTCATAAGATATATTTGCAGTTTGGCATCATTGTCACCAAATTCGGATTTGATGTTAGAATTCCAGGAAAATCGCGAAAAAAGTTCAAGTTTTATAAGAATTTATTGAGATTAATTTGAGATTACTTAGCTTCTGACGATCCGATTCTAATGAAACTTGAAACGAAAGTTGAGTAACTAACATTTAATAATATCATAAAAAATGACCTTCAACTCTCCAACGTTGATGCTACAGGATACTTTAAGCCTAGACCGTAAGAGTTAGTCGTTTGGTGCTTACAGATATAAGGTAACATTGTTAAGCAAAGACTAATGACAAAACATTGGACTTACAACTCCTCAATCCGAATGCAAAAGTATTACAATAATAATATTGCAGGTATGTTGCCCATTTGGTGGTTTCGGATATTGTATAAGATTACTTAACAGAGATATTAGGGGAACAATTTGATTGGCACTTACTAAACCAACATTGAAGCCGGTTGTATTTTTGTAAAGAAATGGGTCTGTATATTTATCTAAAAACGAATTTTAATTTTCGGTAGTTTTACCTTTCTAAGAATGATGTAGCAAACGATATGAAAGAAAAAGAATGTGATTTATTTATTAATTTGAATATGAAAAAATAGTAAATAATTGAAATTAAAATAAATTTCATAATTATATGTATATACAAAATAATAACTTAAATTTAAAAATAAACAAACTGCCAAATTAAAAATAAAAATCTGCATCCAAATTACTGTCCATGGGATGAGTTCCTAGAATGCTGGCAACATTACCTCGTTGAATAGCAAGGCTAATTCGTTGACCGAGGTATGTGCCAGCTTTCTGATCATTCGTAGACTCTATCAAACGTTTGGACAAATGAAAAAAAAATTGAAGAAGGATGCGTACATCCCACCTGGTGGTAAGTGGTCACTGCCGCTATCGAACAAGGGTTATATCTGAAGTCACAGATGCATTGTTAAACCTAGATATTAAGATGGTTGCCTCAGATGAAATTGAGCTAGCATACCCTTCCAGAACTACTTGGAAGGGTGTGGTTGCCGGCACACTTTTATATGAGGCGACCATCATAGTCCTCAGAAGTAGCAACGCATCTGTGATTGACTTCAGATAGAATCCATGTTCTGTATGAAGTTGATTACAGATGCCCATTAGCGGCAATAACCACTTATCATCAGTTGGACTGCATGCTCGTTTGCTACTTCAGTCAGATAAAAAAAAACTACTCCACGCTAGAAATTGGTGTGAAGAGAACCAAAAAAGTTGTATTAAGTTATCGAATCTCAGCCATAGTCGATTTTTGGTATTTTATATAATTTTTGCGCATAAATTGCAGGGTCCAATCCGTTGAAAACTCTCCAAATCACAAAATTTCTAGATAACAGACAGAAAATGAAGATACCCTTTGTACACTTAAAACTCCACTAAGTATATAAACTAGCTTTACCATCCGCGAGTTGCTACGCCATCACAAAAAAATATACCAGAAACCTTCGCGAGCTCATGAATAACAACTTTGCTAAACATGACATGATCAAATGAACAGTTTACGATTCTATAGAGGACATACAGACAAAAAATCATTTTTATATATAAGAGAATATAGCTAAATAACTGAAGATAGTTAAAAAATCTTCTCTTTACTTTTATACATTTCATACATATATTAAAAGGCATCCGATGATGTAATATTCTAGCTTCATTTCTTTTGTTGAAGAGTAACTTAATATTTTTTTCAATTTAGTATAATAAAAATAGAAGTTTAATCTAATATTTGTCAGCTAGGAAAATTGGTTTATCCATGTCATCACTAGAATTTATCTTGAATTATTTTTGCGAATTAATTTGCGCCTCAGAGAGCTTTTTTCATCTTTACTTGTCAGCTATTTTATGGCATTTATACTTAGGTTCGAAGAGTTAAATAAACTTTATAAATTTATCTGTCAGTGAGTTTAAATATCTATAGTTTCAAAGCATGAATAATTGTCTTTAATCTATTTTTCAGTTAAAAAAATATTTTTGTTCCCTACCATTTTTTTATTCAAGATCGAAGCGAACTAATACGCAGCACACCCGGTAGTAAGTGATCATTGCCACCTATGGTCGTCGTCGTCAACCCATTATTGTCCCACTAAATGAATGAGAATCTCTCAGTCATCTCGGAATGAGAGTTTTAGTCCATAGTCCACCGCGTTGACCAAGTGCAAATTGGTGGACTTCACACACCTCCGAGAACCTTTTTCTTAAGAACTCTCGAGTGGGTAGGTTTCCTCACGATGTCTTCCTAAAAGCAGTGATAATTAATTTCTAATACGCACATAGATCAGTCGTGCGTGCCTGGGTTTGAATCACGGACCTTCCGATTGTGAGGGCAAGTTTCAACTATTAGGCTATGACTGCTCTATACCCATGGTCATCTGTAAGCAACAATATACAACAAAAGTTCGATCTGAAGTGGATCACAGATGTGTTGCCCGTCTAGAGGACTAAGATAGTCATCTTAAGTTAGCTGGCACCCTAGGAAGTCAGTTAAATGTATTTTCTTTTAATTTTGAAATAGTGAAAATAGCGAACAGTCCAGTTGATGGATAGGTGATCATTACTACTCGGGGTCTTTTAAAAACCCGCAAATAGAATATGGTTTAGATATAGACTAGATGTTATAGACTTTTGACTTAGTTCAAAGGTCTTGGGTATCATTTCTCAATACTCTCTTCCTAAAAATATTCAACCGATTATTAGAGATTCTCTGATATACAAAAGATCATGTGGATTTTTACAACATCATAAATAAATAGTAAAACTACCACTATTTACACCAGTTATAAAACACCCAAAGTCTAGTACGAGTAGGTTCTTTACGACTATTTGCTGTCGCGTCTGGAGCGAATAAAACCTGTGAAATACTTGTACAGTACTTATTCTTTGATAATTTTGGTGCAAATGTAACTAAAATTCGTCTATATGTTCGGTTAGTTACTCTGTAATCGGTATCTATGGCTAGCTTATGATACTTATTAACCGACTTCCAAAAAGGAGGAGGTTATCAATTCGTCTGTATTTTTTTTTTTTTATATTTGTTACCTCATTTCTTCGGTCTGGGTGAACCGATTTGGATGATTTTTTTTTTATTTGAAAGGTAGTGCGTGTCATGGGGACCCATTTATTTTTAGTTCACTTTTGACAATGGCATCTTTAAGAAAAACGCATAAGTCTTAAATTTGCATTTTCAATGTGCGCGATAAATGTACGAATAACTCAATGTCACGCCAACCGATTTTGATGATTCTTTTTTTATTAGAAAGGATGTACTTCAGGGGTAGTCTGATAAGAGTTTCATAAGGTTTTGATCACAGGATCTCTAACAATTTAATGGAAATCTTTAACTTTTTGGAGCAAATTAATAAAATTAGCGATAGTCGGCAGAAACTAAGCTGCAGAAGTCCAATTGGATAAAATATAGAATGCGATTACTAAGCAGATATTTACTATAAAAAATTTGACCTTCTACTCTTCAATCCTGATGATGTAGGGGTTTAGTAGGGGTTAGTAGTAGCTTGAACTATAAAATTTAGTCATTTGATGTTTACGGATATGTAATGAGATTGTTAAGCAAATTAATGGGACAAAAAATTGACCTTCAACTCCTCAACCCTGATGATGCAGGGGTACTTCAAGCCTATACCATAGGAGGTGGCCATTTGATGCTTACGGGTTTGTAATAAAATTACAAGGCAAAGACAAACGATGAAAATTTTGACCTTCAACTCCTCAATTCTGATGATGCAGGATACTGCAAGCCTAAACCATAGGAGTTGGCTATTTGATGCTTACGGGTATGTATTAAAATTACTAAGCAAAGACACAAGATGAAAGTTTTGACCTTCAACTCCTCAGCCCTGATGATGCAGGGTACTGCATGCCTAAGCCATACAAGTTGGCCACCTGGTGCTTACGTATATATTATAAGATTACTGAGCAAAAATATTAGATGGAAAATTTGACCCTCAAATTCTCAAGTCTGATGATGCAATGGTACTGCAAACCCAAGCCGCAGAAATTAGCCATCTGGTGCTTATGTATATGTAATTGCTATTATATTATACTATTAGATTACTATTATATTACTAAGCAAAGACACAAATGAAAATTTTGACCTTCAATTCCTCAACCCTGATAATAAAGGGTACTGCAATCCCAAGAAATTTGGCTATATTGGCCCATAGAATTTGATTATCTAGTGCTTACGTAAATTTATTAAAATGACTAAGCAAGAACACAAGATGAATTTTTTTACCTTCAATTCTGATGATGCGAGTTAGTGCTTACGGATGTCTAAGATGTGCTTGCTGAATACCTACATCTTTAACTCCTCGACTTACATTAAGGGGTATTACCTAACTAAATCATAGGTGTTAGTCTTTTCGCGCAAGAATCTATACTAATATTATAAATCTGAAGAGTTTTTTTGTTTGTTTGAACGCGCTTATCTCAGGAACTACTTTTTCGAATTGAAAAATTCTTTCTACGTTAAATAGACCATTTATTGAGGAAGGCTTTAGGCTATATAACATCACGCTGCAACGTATTTTTAACGCGGGCGAAGCTGCGGGTTTCAGCTAGTATATTATAAGTTTAATGACAGCTCATTAAACTGACATAATGTGTGCATATGTGTATGCGCAAAGCAAACTTAGCGATTTTATTTTAATACAAATAGATGAATATCGTCACTAAAAAGCATGAAATAAAAAATTTTTGACAAAAAATATCCACCGACTTCCATGCCACAAAAAAAGTAAAAAATAATTTAAATATATTTTAGTTTAAAACATACTCATTACTTAGGACATAGTTCTGAAGTCGGTGCTCATATAGGACATAGTTACCGTCGTCCAGCGAAATATGTCGAGCACCGACTTCAGGACTATGTCCTAAGTACTGATTATGTTTTATACTAAAATATATTTAAATTATTTTTTACTTTTTTGTGGCATTGAAGTCGGTGGATATTTTTTGACAATTTTTTTTTATTTTGGCCTAATAAAAGTAGTCTTGTAATCATACTATCATACTACATACTAATATTATAAAGGCGAAAGTTTGTGGAGCTTCTTCACGTGTAAACGGCTGGAGCGATTTTTATAAAATTTGATAGGGAGTTAGCTGATACTTTGGATTAATATATAGGAAACTTTTTGCTTTGAAAATATCTTATTCCCACAGGACGATCGACTTTTGTTGACACGGGCGAAGCTGCGGGATTCAACTAATAGCTAATAAAAGGATACAACCTGAGGAAACCTACAAATTTGAAAAACCTAAAATACGTTCTTAGTAAAGGTTTGTAGTCTAAATCGTTTTTTCAGACATTTATTCCCAGCAGTGGGCCAATCCAAAATGACGATACCACTCAAAACGTAACTGAACTTTTGATTGATAAAATTCGAAATAACTCCGTATCATGAATAATAGTTTTTAATTGAACAACTGGACTATTAATGAAGTTAATCTTTCGTCATAGCTTATTATATTTCCATTGAATACCTTATTGTATTTAGTTTCTTTTGAAAAGAGAATGATTTCTTTTGAAAAATACTACGATTATAAACAATAAAAAATGTGTTTTTTGTAAGATTGAAGTAGTAGATTAGCATGCAGCCCACCTGATGGTAAGTGGTCACTGCCGCTCATGGACATCTTTAAGCAACTTCACACAGAATGTGGGTTTTATCTGACGTCAATCACAGATGCGTTGCGACTCCCGAGAACTGAGATGGTCGCCTCATATAAAAGTGTAAATTTCAGTGCATAGTCTAGAAGACTCATTTAATTATCTATCGTCTATTGTTTATCGATAGGTGTAAGTTTAACCCTAAATGGAATATAACTATTATTACTTATTAAGTTTACTAAACAACAACAGAGAGTAAGAACACGGTGGAACTTAGATAAATCCTTCATGTATTAACAATTTGGAGCGTTGTACCTAAACTCCTTGGGTATTATACGGACCCTCAGAGTAACAGCATAGAGTGCGTACTGGCATCACCTTATTCGTCGTAAGCAGATGTGATATAGTTGATAAAATTAGTTTAGTTATTATAAAATAAAGAATAAGTACAAGTTTGTTCCCGCCGGCTCAAAGTTTCTATTACATATACAAAGATACAACTCGAACTAATAAAAGCGTGATAAAAAACAAGAAAATTAGCAAATTCACATGACTTGAATTAGAATTATGATTCGCTCTTACATCTCCTAGTAATGGTGTTCTCACTTATGCGTACAGTTCTTACCCGAGCAGGGCCGCTCTATATTTTATAATTACTACAGGGGTTAACCCTTTTCGCTTGTAAACTTAATGACATGTAAACATTTATTTAAACGGGGTTATATGTACAGCATTTTAGTCATAAATAGATAATATATGTACAATGATATACTTTACTTTTAAAACGATACAAAATCGGCAAAGTGCGAGCTGGACTCGCGTACTAAGGGTTTCGTACCATTATCTATAACAAAGGCAAAAAAAAAAAACATGTTTGTTGTGCAAAAACCCTACTTACGGCCATGACACCTACACAAAAATAAATAATTTGCTTCCAGAAAAAAGTAAAGCATTGATTCAGACAAACATAGCGATAAACATCTTAATATTAGAAACTTAGGAAATAAATTATTAAAAATAAATTATTAAAAATAAATTATTAAAAATAAATCTAAAAAAAAATATAAATAATACAAAGAGTTCATATAGCTGCCTCATGAGAGAGTCCCAAGAATGCTTGTGGCATTACGTTGTATGGCCAAACTGATGCGTTGGCCAAAATACGCACCAGCCCTTTGGTCTCCTGAAACGTCAACCAGGTGCGAACATAGCTAAATGTATGGAAGATTGCATGAATGGAAATGAATGAATGATTTAAATGAATGAATTTAGAATGAATTCAAATAATACAGTAAAAGGTTAAAAAAACCATTTACGACAGAAACCTATAAAAGTCGCTTAGAAAAATCTGCTGAAGTAACATTTATTTCCGCAGCGCTTGCAGTCGGATTTATACTCTGTATTTGTGGTGAAACAGTATAAAATATCGCGTACAATACTTCTGTGGCGAGAAAACTCTTTAACGAAAGTTTTGCAGAGTATTTTTCTCAAAGACTTGTCATATCACGACGTTATGTCGTTAAAATGTGATTTAAAGTTATTGTAAAATATTGGAAATAATTTATTTATTGTAAAATGCCTTATCTTTCTTACAATGTATATCTTGTTTTTAAGTAGAGGTAGTTTATAGCATTGTTATCCAAAAGAACAATGCTATAAACTACCTCTACTTACTTTTCCTTCACAAATACTTCTTATAAATTGACAAATACTATTAAAATATTTTCATTATTTAATGTTGATAAAATAACTTACAGTTACAGTACACACAGTCTCGAACAAAAATGACATCTAAAACTATCGTCAAATGTACGTAGTTATTTAAAGATGGTCATAACGACCGTATATTTTTTCAAATTTTTTTTCAAATTCAAATTCAAATTTATTCATTTCCGGATAACAAGGATCCAATTGGTTAGTAACAAATTGACTTATAAACTAAGTTAGTACATACAAATAATAAAATACAATAATAATAATAACTACAAAATTTCAATATATCATGTACCTGCGGGGCACCCTGCGCAGACGACCGCGACGACCGCGACGACGCACCGAGCCACTGGCAGCTCCGTCTCAGTCTCAGCCATTGTCCGTGCAAAATGCCTCCAAACAGGTGCATGCACATCCTCACAAACTTCTTTTAGGATGATGTTGTTACTTACCCTTATTCTACTCGCCAGGGATGCCACTTTTTTCCTGATAACGGCATGAAAGCTATCCGTTTGAGTCCGAGCAAACATTTCGGATGCACTGCAGAAGCGAGGAAGTCTCAACATCATCCTATATATTATTGTACTGGATGCGCAGAGTACTTAGCGATTTTCTGGCATACGAAGCCCAAAGACCACCGGCGTACAAAACCTGACAGTACGCCTTGAAAAGCGTTATTTTGACCTGTTCTGAACACCGGGCAAATCTCCGAGCTAACATATTGCCACGAATCGCCAACGCTCTACGCTCCCTCTCAATATCTACATCGTCTTTGAGGCTGTCGGTAAGGAAATGTCCAAGATATTTAAATTGTTGGACTCGTTTAAGAGCTAGGCCGTTTAGTATAATAGATGGAATGATTTTTGGACACTTACCGACAGCCCCAAACACCATGTACTCACTCTTCTTCTCGTTATATTTAAGACCATGCGTTGCCGCGTAGATCTCACATGCAGCCAGCATTTTTCCGATTGCCCCCACAGTCGGTCCCAGCAGCACCATGTCGTCCGCATAGCTTATATTATTGAAAGGGACTCCGCCAATCCGACATCCTACAAGCATACTGCTGAGGCCCACTATGCATATGCTATATTTTTGCATTACAACGTTACAGTTAAAATATTTTGTGTACAGATATTTCTATTTCATTATTGTAAACATAAGTTAATAAAATATTTGTTTCCTCGCTGATCCGTTTATGCGAGCATTTTTGGAAAATATTTTGGATTTGACAAATTCGAGAAACATCAAAAGTTTACACAATACTGTTATATATTATTAGTATATAACCGCTGCGCCACGCGGGACGACCCGCATGGCGCAGCGGTTAGCGTACCGCTCTGACATGCAGTGGATCTCGGGTTCGATTCCCGGCCAGACAGGTATCTGAATGATGAGTTTAGATTCTTGTTCTGGGTCTGGGTGTTTGTGTATTCGTCTTTGTGTGTGTCCATGGCACCCACGACACAGGAGAAAATCCTACTGTGGGGCTATGAGTGTAGAAAGCGTTTTAAAGCGTTTTTATATATCACTATTTTGATGAAAATACATAGTTTCATCGCTTTCAGAACAATTTATACCTCAAACCCGCTTATAGTTCCTCGCATGTGGTGACCATTTGTTCTTCATTTCTTCAACCCCACTGGGATTTTCATCGAAATATCGCAGTAAAATGTTATCAGATGAAAATATTTCAGATAACTTAATTCTATTACAACTAGGGCGGAGTCGCTTTCATCTGTAATGTAATAAAATCTATGCTGTGTAATGAGTAGCTATATTAGATACTTATGATTGTGTATAGTGATATATAGAGTATAGTGATAGTGCGTTCGGAAATGGTCCGGACTGAAAATCAGTGCTTAATTTTAATCTCAGCTTTTACTGAGCTGCGATGCCTATTTCATGGACTTTTGCTGCAACGCATTTTAATCAGAAAATAGGTTAATGATTTTAAAACATTTTTTTTTTGATCTGTGTTTTTGTATGTACCAACTTTTGTTCAATGTTTTGTAAATCTATTTTGTGTCGAGTCATAAGTAATGAAATAAATGTTTTATCTATCTATCTATGTAGTTGTATATCAAATACGTTTGATACTCGTTTTTGATGTTACATGAAGTGTTCTTAATCGAAAAGTGTCTTGATAGTAATAAATAACGCTTTCTAGACTCATAGTGACACACTGGGATTTTGTCCTGGTTAGTGAGTGCTGGGAGGGTTTTTTTGAAGTGAAACTTCTTTATCGGTGTTGGAAAAAAATTTAGTGTAACATTTTTTCGTTACGCGCCATTTTTTTCTGTTACGCGCCATCTTTTTCTTATCCCTACCACTAGATAGATTATTATAGATTAGATTATTAGATAAAGTTTAATAAAAGCCTTTTATTAAACTTTATCTAATTTAACTTTATTTAACCAATTTCTGTAAAGTTGCATATAGTAAATTATTTTTTGAAAAATAACGTCATAAAGAAGTTTCACTTCTTACGAGTGTACGCTAGTACACGCACACATTTTTATTTTATTTCAGTCACAAAATCCACGGCTCTTAGTTTAATAGGTTACAAGTCATACGTTACAAGTCTTACAGTCAAAAACGGATTTACATATTATACACTACACTTGTAATTAAAACGGCAGTCACCAAGTTAGGCTTTTTTTTGATATCGAGGGGGAAACCTTCGAAAGGTACCCGACGCCGTGGGAGCAACGCCGAGTTATGTGGGATTTTTATCTCACTAAAACCCCCCGGTGGTCATCCTCGGCTCTGTGTGGAGGACACCGGGATCTCCAACGGACCGCTGGCGGTGTCCTCCGAGCGCGATACCCTCTTCGTGCTCTTCCCAGTGAGCATTGTACTCAGTGCTCTTGGCCAGCGCGGTGGACTATGGCCTAAACTCTCTCATTCTGAGAGAAGACAGTGTGAAAGAAAGAAGAAGAGAAAAGAAAAGAAGCAGTGGGATAATAATAGGTTGACGAGATTGTACTCAGTGCGCCCCCCTGGTTTTTACGATAGCATATGGACACACATGCCGTCGTCCTACACGGGGTCGCTTGGTCGGACGGTTCGAGCTACCACTCTTACCGCCCGCAACCCCGGAAGCCCCTTTCAGTCGCCTCTTATGACAGGCAGGGGATACCGTAGTCCTATTCTGATCCCGGAACTACAATGACGCCAATAACTACTTATCAGAGGCGTTCCAACTCATTAGGACTCATTTAGGCTTACATTTAAATTCTTAATTTAATGTACCTAATTTAGCTTTAAATCTAAATGTATGTGTGTGTGTGCGCGTGTGTGTATGTATGTGTAAAGTGTAAGAGTAAGAGATTATTATTATTATTTTTTTTTTCTTTTAGGGTTCTTGTATCAATACTCATTTTAGTGTTCCGTATCGAAAGGGTAATAACGAAACCATATTACTCAGTCGTTCGTCTGTCTGTCTGTCTGTGATAGCTAGACAGTTGAAAATTTTACAGATAATTTAATTCTGTTGCCGCTATAACTTGCCGCTTGATGGTGATAGAACCAGTGTAGACCGACCGGGGAAGTACCACAGTCACACCTATTTCTAGCGTGAAGCATTTCTTGCGTTTCGATGGAAGGCGCTTTTATATGAGGCGACTATCATAGTCCTCGGGAGTAGCAACGCATCTGTGATTGACTTCAGATGGGACCCCATGTTCTGTATGAAGTTGATTACAGATGTCCATGGGCGGCAGTGACCACTTACCATAAGGTGGACTGCATGCTCGTTTGCTACTACCTCAAATAAAAGTAATCGGATAATAATGCGTCTTATACTCTTTAGATTAAAACACGATAGCACATAACACTGATGTTACAAGACAGAAACACGTATGGCGAGTTGTTTCAGGAGTTGAAATACAAAGAGTTCTACCTCCCTAAAGACCCAACTTTTAATGAAAAAAAAGTAATACTTTCGACTTCAGCTAAATAAATACAAAAGATCCGATTAACGATTTCAGAAATAAAAGTCAATAATTCCAATACAAGAGATGCGCCGAATAGTGGTTTCACCGAATAACCGAATACTATTCGGTTTGACTTTTACCGAACCGGATATTCGGCTAAATTATTCATTCGGTTTACCATTTCTTATAAAAAATAATTACGAAAGTGTGTTCATAAAAAAATAAAATGCTGATTTGATTTTTACAAATAAATATTGATGATATAAGTTTTTGGAACATGCGAATGTGATTGAAATGAAAAATATAGATGTAGATTTAAAGTTTGTTTTATTTTATTAGCTTTATTTAACACACTCTTCATAGCATTTTTTGATTAATAATATAAATTTTACGAAAAATGTTTTGTCTTTTTGTTCTATACCGTGACGAGCCAACAAAATAGATAAACTCGAACCGAATTTATTCGCAATTCCTACAAACTCCGTTACCTGATTATAGCAACTCATTACAAGAAGCAAGCGTTTATGTTTTATTTAACCCACCTTGTTTGTGAGTTTTAAAATCTTTATTTCATTCGTTTTAATAGAACCTAAAAATGCAATAAAAACAAATAGCATTGTAAATTATTGAAGCGATTATTCCGAAGTACCACTAAACGTTGGATACGCAATTTGATTACGTTTTGAAGCACCGTATTTTTACATTGGTCCGCGTAAAAGCCGTAAAGAAATCAAATAAAACAAACAATGGCCGTATGTTTATAATTTGACGAAAGAAAACTTAAATTCTATACCGACTTACGCTATATCGGTTAGAATTTACCACAGACTTGATAATAAGTAGAAGTCTCGTAAGTATATAACGTAGATACTTTTTTTTTGTTATCGAGGGGGGAAACCTTCAAAAGGTACCCGACGCCGTGTAAGCAACGCCGGGTTATATGGGATTTTCACCTCAACAAAACCTCCCGGTGGCCGTACTCAGAGCTGCGAGGAGAACTCCGGGATCTCCAACGGAACACAACCAGAGTCCTCCGAGCGCGATGCCTCTTTCAGGCTCTTCCCCAGTGAGAGAGTGATCCAGCGAGTGATCCATTCATTAGACTTTTTAGATCGAGTGCTGGACATAACCCCCCCCCCCCCCGTTTTACCAACAGTCACCAATACGTAAAACTAGAAAACCAAATTAAAACAAAATTTTATAAAGTTTGCATCAAATTTGGCGTATTTCCGAAAAAGATTCCGTGTTTTACCGTTTTAGGGGTTGATTTTGCGAAAATGGTAAAACATAATTTACATTTTTTTAATAATATTGATGTAGCAAACGAGCATCTAATGGTAAGTGGTCACAGATTCCCAACTTCATATAGCACATGGTTTCTATCTGAAATCAATCACATATGTGTTCTCGAGGACTAAGATGGTCGTCTCATATATCGTCGGTAAATACGTGATTTTGGAAGAGTATAGAAAAAACAATTATTAAAAATCATGTAAAATGAACGTCCATCCATCTATCTTTCTTCCTCATCTATTGATGTCCTACGACCGATGTGGCCGGCCCACTGCCACTTCAGCTTGCTAATGTTGAGAGCTATGGGGGTGACTTACGGATTTCATCGTTGCGATTCATATTTCGTAGCGAAATTCCGAGTATAACCTTCTCTATAGCACGCTTAGGGACCCTTTCGAATGAGGCCTACAGTGAAAGACCACGTTTCGACACCGTAGGTCATCTCTGGCAATACACAATTGTGTACGAGAAGATACTACGTAATTTCCTGGAGGCATGTAAAATGTACGGTAGTTCTATTCGTTAGGCGAACTACTTTAAGTACTGCAGAATAGTGGAGAAATGGAGGCAAATGAATTGAAATGCCAGACGTGCCGAGGAAAACAGGAAAAGCTCATTAATTGTCCGATAGAGCATCCCATACGAGTACCATAATATAAGCCATTGAATTATAAGGCGCGCTTGGCTTACATACATTTTTACTTAGACCGGAAATAAAAGTGTAATACAATGAAGCACTCAATTCTATATTATTTATATTACATTTTTACACCATTGTCAAAAGAGGAAAATGTTTTTGAACGTATATATGAACATATATGTATGTATGTTTTTTGTGTAACGAAGCAAAAATATAAATATACCAGAACATAAAGGGGTAGATAGAACCAGTGTAGTTCGACCTGGGAGGTACTACCTACTTACCTATTTCTAGAGCGAACCAGTTTTGTGCGTTCCAATGGAAGGGTGTGGTTACCGGTACACTTTTGATGAGGCGACCATCTTAGTCCTCAAGAATAGCAACGCGTCTGTGATTGACTTCAGATAAAACCCATGATCTATATGAAGTTGTTTACAGATGTCTATGGACTGCAGTGACCACTTACCATCAGGTGGACTGCATGCTTGTTTACTACTTCAGTCAGGTAAAAAAAGTTGCTTACAGATATCTATCAGTCACCACTTACCGTTAGTTACCACTTATACTACTTAAACCGGATATTATAAGAATGAAAATTTAATAACGCGTAATTTGTTTACGCAATTTATAATAAGATAATAGTAAATATTACTTTATGCAGTCTTTTTTGGGTCAGGAACTCTCGTAGACATTCGATATACCCAGACTAAAGAACATTTCCAAAATTTCATCACAATCTGATCAATGAATTCGGAAAGCATACCTAGAGGAAAAACATTGATTTTTATTTAGATAAAATTAGGCTAGATTAACGTGTCCATTTGTTATTTAACTCAAAACGGGACGTCAGTTTAAGTTTACAGTTCATTAATAAAATAGACTATTGAGATTTCAAACCCCAAAATTGTTTATGAAATTTGCCTGTGCTAAAAATCCGTCATTCCTTGAATATCTTCACCACGATTACAGAAAATGGATCAATTTTGCAAAAACGGTGAAATTTTGGTATCCATTTTTATCATGGACACCGAGATGAAGAACCAAAAAACGGGAATGTCCCGTTCAAAATGGGAGGTATGGTCACAGTATTCGATGCATATTCTATAGGTATGTGATATGTATATGAGCATATGTTATCAAAACTTCAGCGCCGACATATCAAAGGTGTTCGGAAATATCTCAGGGCTATTTCTATAAGCTATGGGTTTTATATCTATGGTGTTACAGACATTCCGTTGCTTACTATAGTCAATCTAAAAGTATAAGATTATAAGATTGTCCACCAATTCGCACTTGGCCAGCGCGGTGGCCTATGGCCTAAACTCTCTCAATCTGGGAGAAGACCCGTGCCCAGCAGTGGGCCAATAATGGGTTGATGCGAGGCAGTAGCAAACGAGCATGCAGTCCACCTGATGTTAAATGGTCACTACCGCCCATGGACTCCTGTAAGCAACTTCATATAGAACATGAAGTACTATCTAAAGTCAATTACAGATGCGTTGCTACTCCCGAGTACTGAGATGATCGCCTCATATAAAAGTGTGCAACCACAGCTTTCCAACGAAACGCAAGAACCGTTTCACGCCAGAAACAGGCGTGTGAGGTATACAGGAAATAGAACCCATGTTGCCCGTGGAGGTGCCATCAGTAAGCCTATTTTAGTATTGTGACAAAAGCATTTTACTAAGATATTTTTGGAGTTAGTACAAAACGTTACAATATAGAAGCGTTTTATAGTGTAGTTCACCCGGGGAAGTACCACAGCCACACCTATTTCTAGCGTGAAGCAGTTTTTGCGTTTCGATGGAAGGGTGTGGTTGCCGGCACACGTTTATATCAGGTGACCATTTTAGTCCTTGGGAGTAGTGACGCATCTGTGATTGACTTTAGATAGAATACTATGTTCTGTATGAAGTTGCTTACAAATGTCCATGGGCGGTCCATGCTCGTTGCTAGTTCAAACTTATAAAAAAAAACGTATGTGAATAAGAGAGAACATTTTTGATTGGGTGGCGCGCTGTATTTTTATAATGGAATAATGGAAAATAATAAAAATAATAATAAATATAATAAAAATAATAAATATTGAATATTTATTTCGAAAATAAAAAAAAACATCCGTTGCAGTCGCGCAGCTGTCGCGCTATTTGCGGCCTAATGTGAAAGCGCTCTTAAGAGAAGTACCACCGTCACATTTTTTTCTAGTGTAAAGCAGTTCTTGCGATTCGGTGGGAGTTCATAGAAATGCAACGCCCCTGTAATTTATTTTAGATAGAACGCATGTTCTACTTGAAGTTATTTATATATAAATGAGTAAGGTGCTGCACTGCTGAGTGCAACATCAGGTTGACCGTTGGTCATTAACTTCTTTAGTTATTATAAAATTATTATAAAAGCAATGTTAAGTACCACACTGCTATGTTTTAAAATATAAATAGAAAAAATATTGGTAAACGATAACAATACTAGAGATTATAGTATAACTGTTATTTAAATTAGTATTTACTTAATCAAAATCGGATTTAACCTTACATCCGATTTCGATCTCACTATAAACGAACCCATTCTCATTGAAATTGGAAACAAATCTTAAAAAAGAAGCTAATAAATTAGTTATATCTCCGTTAAATACCTTATCAAAACTAATCTTATTCAACCCAATTTTAAGTCCTCATTTCGTATAGCTATGTTTACAAAACCTGGCATAACGCCAATCAACATCTCTATAAACGCACCTTGTAATTGAACGTCCTTCACACATCCCGCTATGAAAGTTATGAAACTTACGTTTATCTTCTTGATTTATGCGTTGCGCTTTTTATAGAGTTTGGAAAGCATTTTAAGGTGAGTATAGACTGAGCGAACTACTACGAAGATTGTTGCTCTTTTATAATACTACCCAGAGGACTGGTTTTAGAGGGCTGGAGACCTCAGGACATAAAGGTATGGAACATCTCTCCCTTTAAAATGTAAGCCAAATAACCAATTTTACTGAATACTTCATCAATTATTTTCAATTGATACTTTTTCAATAAATAAAACTGATGAAAAATAGTAGATTCTTTTAACCATATAGAAATATAGTTAGGCGTTTGACACTTGAAATTTGATTGTGTCTCTGAAATTTGATGAACAAAAAAGAGGTCGAAATTCTAAATATTCAATGAAAACTTGTTTACTAATGCTTACTAGCTGGAACTTCTAAGATTTACCAGTGTCTAGAGTTGGGGGCTCTCTCATGTGGAATCTTCGGGCAGTCCCCGGATGCCCTCCTCAAAATCTGACCCTACCACCAAGCAAGGACGATAAACATCAACTGCAATTCTTGCTCATACTTGAAGGTACATAGATGAGACGAATAAGTCTTTACTGCTTATTCATCCTTGACGAATAGGTAGCTATGTTTGATGAGAAGCCATTTATTAATTACGGAAGGGTACGGAGAATTTCGGCACACAAGATTGAATACCCTTCTTATGTCGGGTAAAAATGAAAGAATATTCTGTGTATGTTACAGATCAATATAGTTTTTTTTCTATAACATTGAAGTAGCAAACGAGCATGCAGTCCACCTCATGGTAAGTGATCACTGCCGCCCATGGACTCCTGTAAGCAACTTCATATAGAACATGAAGTTCTATCTAAAGTCAATTACAGATGCGTTGCTTCTTCCGAGGACTAAAATGGTCGCCTCATATAAAAGTGCCGGCAACCATACCCTTCCATCGAAACGCAAGAACTGCTTCACGCTAGAAATACGTGTGGCGATGGTACTTCCCTGGGCGAAATACACTGGTTCTACCACCTTCAAGCTAACCGCTCGATTAAATAATTCGAAATTATAGAGAATTAAAGAGAATTTGATGTAAAAATAAAACTCTCATTCTGAGAAAAGACCCGTGCCCAGCAGTGGGACAATAATGAGTTGAAGAAATGTAGATTATAGAGAATTAGATGTAGAACGAGGAATGCTAGTTTGATGTAAATCCACCTTAAGTTTGAGCTGTCAAATTCAATGTTGTTCTATGATAAGATTTTGATTCGCATGTCTAACAGATCGGCCACATATTCGATTGGCAAGGCCAGAATGGGCTTCAAGCAAATTTTAATAAATTTTACTTCAATATGCACCGATATTTCGTTATCTTAAGCGACACATTTGTTAATGACGCTCCACGTTATCACTTACAGGTCAAACCGAATTACATTTAAAGTGAATATTTCCGTCTATGAATTGGTCCTTAAATAATTCTTATGTTATGTGATTAATGCTTTCTGAAATGAAATTGGCAAATGAACATGCGATCCGCCTAATGGTATGTAGTTACTGCCGCGTATGGACTGCCTAAACCGGCAGTCAACAACAGGCGGATTGTGGTTCGCGTCCGGACCGCGGAAGAAAGAAAGAAAGAAAGAAAGAAAGAAAGAAAGAAAGAAAGAAGAAAGTTTTAAGGTGGTAGAACCAGTGTAGTTCGACCGGAGAAGTACCACCGCCACATCCATTTCTAGCGTGAAGCATTTCTTGCGCTTTGATAGAAGGGTGTGGTTACCGGCACACTTTCACATGAGGCGACCATCATACTCCTCGGGAGTAGCAAAGCATCTGTGGTTGACTTTAGATGAAACCCATGTTTTGTATGTCGTTGATTACAGATATCCATGGGCGGCAGTGTACAACTTACCATCAGGTGGACTGCATGCTCGTTTGCTACTTCAGTCAGATAAAAAAAAACATATTTCGATCAAATTCCGATTAAATCGGAAGGACGAATCTCGGACCGCCAAGTTATCTCTGACATACCTAGTAGGTACCTATGTAAATAACTTCACAACAACAATAATTTCACTTACGTTTAACAATTGCTTTGTTAAATAATTTGAAAGCAAAATAAACTTATCATTATCAGGTTTTTTTGGACCTCAGTTAAACTTTTCAACAGTTTCCGGACTCTACTCACAACTACTTCCCGACCCCTGGCCTAAACTATATAACTGATCTTCTGGGAAAATCTTTGGATAACACGAACAACATAATCTTTTAAATATTATAAATACGTAAATTATTGAGGGTTTATGTATCTTTGTCCTCTTTCAGGTTAATCTACTCCAATCTCCAATAATCTAGTTCAATTTCGCTGAAATAGCACACGCAGTTCATGACCTACATTAGCACATAAGATACTCATTGTGGTAGACGTGACTCAATCAAGCAAAGCCTCAGGAATAACGTAGTTTATTTTACATAACTATACTGAATAAGGTATATAATTTGACAAACTAGTCACTCGTCGCAACGGTCGAAATTCGACCTTAATTCGACCCAAAAACAAAAGTTGATATTGTCCGAAGTAGCACTAATACTTCTCAAATGCAATGAAATTGTATAAAAATTAAGTTAGTTTAAAGATAAAAAAGGTTTAATTAACCAAGCTGCATTTAAAAGCAATAGCAGGTATTTTAACAAAGACATTGAAAGTTTTATTGAGTTATTATATATGTGTTTGTGTCAAATGCAAGGTAGTGTGTGTAATGTGTTTTAGTTGTTTTTTATGTATATCTTAAGTATTATTTGAAAATACAATTAGCATTCCGTAATCCTTCTCTACATCGACTACAACCGTGCGTAATTTCATACTCCTCCGTGTGCAGCAAGTACCTTAAAAACGGATCACACAGTTTTTGCTTCACGTATTAATATATAGATATACTAGCTGTACCCGCGGCTACGCCCGCGTGCAAATCAATGTATCGCAAAGTTTTTATCGCGCAAATCTCCACTCAGTGGGAATTCTACGATAAAAGTAGTCTACATGTTGTTCCATAACATTTTCTATAGTAAAAAACCCGTAAAAATCGGTTTAGCCGGTCGAGGATTACCCGGACAAACACAGAGTGAAAAAACGAATTTTAAGTGTGTCTTTGTAGGTAGGTGCATATTGTTATGTAAAATGTTATGAAAATAAGACGAATCAGAAAATCGTAAACCCCCTTTTTGAACCAATTTATAGTCTTAGTGGTCACATTAACAATTTCGGAATACATCTTTTCAAACAACGCCTCCACATTTAAACCAAAGCGCATCCATTATAAAGATGGATTTTAACTTTTATGAATTGAAAATTACTATTTTAAGTAATTATGGTCCTTTTAAATTTCTGAGTAAGATTACATATAGGTGAACCTACTTTTAACATTAATTTGACAACCTTGACGACCCGCGTTGCGGAATTGTAGAAATTGAAATTGTAAAAATTTTCTATTTTATTGAGTGTAGAAAGCGTATTTTTATTAAAAAAAAAGTTTGTGTAGAGGAGTACCGTGAGGCGGGTTGAAGGAATCCAAAAAAATATTTGGATAATGTCTTCGATCTCGATGGCTGTATCTACAGAATCTTCATCCCAAATAGTCAAATAACAATCCCGCATTGAATTCCCAGTATTCCTTTGATTTGAAATATTAAAAATGTTAGAGAAATCGTTGCTACAAATCTTGAGTGGACGTTCAAAGGCGAATAGGCAGGTATTATGACCGCTTTTCAAAAGTGTGGGCGCAACGCTGGACGACGCTGACGCCACGGCAATAGCTATTTTTCTATCAGATCTTATATTTTTGGCTAATAGTAAATTTATTAAAAACGTTTTACCCGTGCCCCCTATTGCATCTAACTAAAACTAAAAATCTAATGACAGTATCAATGATACGTAAACTAATTTTGGTTCTACTAACATTTAAGAGTAGTAGGGATTCACCGGTTCTGGGTCGGGCCCGGCCTACCCCTCCTACCCCTCTCCGGGCGCTCCTTCCCTAACTTAGGGGGGGAGCCCGGCTAAAAAAAAAAAAAAAAAGTTTGGTGTCAAAATGGGGGTTTTGAACCATGCCCAATCGATAGCACGCATTTATTTTACGCTATCTCCTTTACTTACGAAGTTAGCTTTTATGAATAGCGACCTCTAGTTCATTATCTAATCACTTTCCCGTCTCATTAAGCTCACTACGACCATACTTATCTAATTACCGCTCGCTGTACTCATAACATCAGATGGGTCATTAGGGCTGTGGGGTAATTACCGAGGTATGCGCATGATAATGCAATAAAAAATCTTTTTACTGACAATGTTTATTATTTCCAAAACAACTTTTTAAACAATTGCGATACTACAATATCGTTCAACAATTTATCCTCACAAAACAGACTTAAATAATCTCTGAGCGTATTCCCATAATACATGTAATGCAAGTATGTAAGACTATATTCTCCACAAACTGAAGACAAATCAAATTGTATTCTATATCTATTAAAATCCCAATGCCTTGCGTTCCTCCTAAAAAAGTCTTTGTGTTGGCCTGTTGGCGGTCGACCGTAGGAATCAAAATACCCGCCGATTCTATTGCTGTCTATGTACATGCCTACCCAGTGAGAGCCTGGCTCACTATCAGGATCCAAATTACTTATCAAGTACATTGGAGTCTTAACGTATAACGGTAATCGGTTTGCTGCATATACATTGTTTTTCAAGCTACAATGAATTTTAGTTAAATGCTTCTGAATCTCAATTGTATTCATCATGTATGCCTACTTATTGATACCTCTGATAGGCACAATACACTATTTACAAATGGAGAGCTGAATTATCCAAGCTGATATTTAAAGGGATGCAAAGTGGTTTAAATCGAATGAAAGACTTCAAATAAGTATAATATGTTGCATTTAATCAGGTTTCACTTACATCTAAGTATACAAATTTATCTTAACTACTGTAGTCGACAGTTACATTTCGGTTCTTATCAATTTCAATAACGTTATCAAACTCCGCATACACTATACAGTTAATAGTTTCGGTTAGAGTTGATTCAAACCGAACTTCTACCCTTACACTACCATGCTTTATAAGATTCCAATGAGTCATAGAGTTTGCTGACAAATCAGGTGTTAGGTCAAATGCTAACAGGCAGTAACCTTTTGCATATTGCTCCCTAGATATTGCATTACCTTCATTTAGAAAATGTATACCAGTCCCCGAAAATAAAGTGTGATAGGCTGCGGTAAAAATATTATTCTCGAATGATGGTTGCAATGCTTTTGAAGGTATTTGTTGGCCATCAATATATAAACAAAATGTGTTCATAGCATAGTTTTCAAAATTGAATGGATTTTTAGTAAGACTTCCATTGAACGCTGTGTTGTTTACAAATCCAACTATACATCTTTTAGGTACTTGACCCAGAAAAATGTTGTCAAGAGTCTTTCCCTGAACCCCTGATGGTATAGTTAAAACTTTGACTTCAGCTCGAGTAATAGGATATTTTGCTGTAGTAGAGGCTAAGACTTTTTGATGTGCGAGGAGTACACTTGGATTTATTCGTGCTCTACGAACAATAAGACTTGCATCCGTAATGCATACTTAACGTTTTAAATAACTCTGAACACTGATAAGCTACATACAATAATAAAGGAGAAATATTTGTGCATTAGTGCATCATTATGCGGTGAGTCAATAGTATTGGAACTCTGACCACAGATAAGGGACTGACAATAATGATAAACTAATATTTCCGCTCATTAAAATGTAGTTAACAAACCAAATATATTTAGACACTGATAAGTGAACGCTTTATAAGTACGAAGGGAGGAGTTTGCTTTCATAGTTCGTTTCGTGAAGTAACAGTGAACAGTTTCATTTGTGAAGTGAAGTACATTCAAGTGTCAACAATGGAGGTAAGTAAGTATTGATTAAAACGTATTAATTAATGTCAGTTTCCAATTTCAAACACTAACTTTATGTTTGTATTGTTTTAGAATATATATGAAGCAAATACATTTAAACAGTATTATTACGCACTGTCTGATGAGGAAGATAAGGAAGATAGATCTCAAGAAACAAAGAAAATAAAATCTTTAAAACGAAATATGTCTAATGATAACTTGGACTCAATATTTGAAGCGCCAAAGACAAAAATAAGAAAAGTATCATCGTCAGTTTCTAGAGCTCAACGAGATGGTGGAACTGTTTATATAACATCCAATAGAGACGATGAAGCACATTCGTCGCATTTAATCAAAATTGAAATTTATGATTTGAAGAAACTATCCAACATTCCACAGTCCCAACATTGGAAGCATGCAAATATAAGAATTAAATATTATACCGACGAAAACAGTATTACATACAAAGAAATGAATCATGTGATTTACAAAATATGTACAGACATTTCAAAAGCGGAGAATAGTAAGAAATACTCATTTAATAATAATAATTAGTTAATGATCTAATCGTTTTAAAATATTTACTTCTACTATAACTATTAACTAAGACTCGATTGTCATGCTAATTATTTTGTTTTGATGTATAATTACTTGCTAAGTATATAAAATGAAAGTGCCAATTTCAAATCATTACCAGTTGGTTTACAACTTCGTACACATACAAACGACCTCCTCTGTAACCTTGTTGTACACATCATAATGGATAGTTTCCAACAAGTTTGTACAAGTATTTTCTTCGATGAAAGTCAGATTGAAGAAGAACTGGCAAATGTTTGTGAAGAAATAGAAATCAACAATGAACTCGTTGATATATGCAGACAAGTTGAAAGTGCAGTAATACTTGAAAGTACTCAACACGATGAAGAATTGCATCAGGTTTCCTGCTTGTTTGAAAAATCTACTATGTATGTATATTTTTTATACTTTTGTTTCTATATTACATTATTTAAATCTTAAACCATAGATTAATTTTATTTTCTTTACAGTCAGCCACAACAAGTCGGAGGTGCAATGAAGAGGAGGAGCTATGATGTCGACAGCCCAAAGGCTAAGAAAATAAAATTAAATGAAGGTGCTTCAACGTCATATGATAACAACTCCAAAGACAGTGAAAAGGTTATGTGTGATATTTGTCAACGACTTGTGAGTAAAAGATATTTTGCCAACCATATAAAAAGTAACGTTCACAAAAATAATGTTTTTAAATCTCATAGTACTCAAGATAATGTGTCAGTAATCGAATCAGCTTTTGGTCAGCGAATTGTTTCATACAAAATCAAAAGTAAAGAAAATGAATCAGTAGAGACCCTTAAAACGCCCGAATTATTTTTAAATTCAATAAAAGATAATATTTGTTCATTGATCGAAGAGTCAATTAAAGTGCATATTTTGTTTAAAGTGAATTTTATATTACATGCAAATTTCATACAACAAACTAAAAATCTTACAAACACATTCGACTTTCAAACTTGTAACTATACTATTTCTCAAGGTGATGACTTAAATGTTTTTCTTACATCATTAAATGAGACGTTATCAAACAAAATCAGTTCATTTGAGAAAAAAGATAGCGGTTGGAGTTTAACACAAATCAAACATTTAGAAATAAATATAAACAAATTCAATCCACTTCGCGGCAGTTCATATATAGACTTACCTCATGACATTAAAGTAAAAAAAGCCGTAATCAATGTCCAAAATGCTGACAATATGTGTTTCAAATGGGCATTGCTTTCTGCCTTATATCCTACTACTAGTAAAACTAATAGAGTTTCATCGTACAGCATGCATTCAAATAAACTAAATTTCAATGGCATCCCCTTCCCAGTAAAGCTCACAGATGTACCAAAAATAGAAAAACTAAATAATATAAGCATAAACGTATTCGGATTAGAATATAATCGGGAGAAAAAAAAACATACTGTAATTGGGCCATTAGTATTTACTAAATTTCGTAAAAGTGTACATATTAATTTATTATACCTTAAGAACGGTTTAAATGCTCATTTTTGTTATATTAAAAATATATCGCGATTGGTAAGTAAACAGATTTCTAATCAAGAGCATGCAATCTTTTTATGTGATGGATGTTTATTACGTTTTCCCACTCAACGGCGATTAGATGATCATCAGGAAAATGATTGCGCTCATATTAAAACCGATATTCCAGATGGTACTAACACAATGAGAGACTGGTTCGGAAAACTAGCGGCAAATAATAAAATAAAATTTGAGAATTATAAGAACAAGTTAAAATTGCCCTTTGTTATTTATGCTGATTTTGAAGCATTCTTAAATCCCATACATATATGTTCTAATGATCCGTCTAAGTCTTACACTGATAATATTCAAAAGCATGATGTGTATAGTTTCGGTTATTATATAAAATGTTCATATGATGACACCTTATCAAAATTCGAAACGTATAGTGGGCCAGATTGTGCAATAGAGTTTATGAAACGTTTATATGAAGATTTAAAATTAATATGTACAAAAAATACTTTTCAAAGAAGTCCCAAGTTTTTATCTAGTGATGATGAAAATAATTTATTATCGGAATCTGAAATTTGTCATGTATGCGAAACGAATTTGAATGAAGATAAACATTTATATTTTGACTTCCATACTGGCACTATTAGAGGTGTAGTTCATGAAATCTGTTTAAAAAAATTTAAGACTCCGCGTTACATTCCTGTATTCTTACATAATCTGAGCCATTATGATGCACATTTTATTGTTCATGCCCTAAATTTTGCTGACGGAGATGTAAAAATAATTCCGCAAAATAAAGAGAGGTACATTTCTTTTTCGAAATCTTTAACAGTAAATAATAATCAAATAACTCTAAGATTTGTAGATTCTTATAAATTTTTATCTTGCAGTCTAGATCAGTTAGCTAAAAATCTCAGTGATGAACAATTTCATGATTTAAAAATAAACTTTCCTTGCAATGATGACTTTACCAGATTAAGGAGAAAAGGAATTTATCCTTATGAATTCATGACTTCTTATGATTCATTAAAACTCACGTCGCTTCCAACTCAGAGTGAATTCTATAGCTCGTTAACAGATTCTAATGTCTCCGATGATGATTATAATCGTGCAAATGAAATTTGGAAACATTTTCATTGTCAAAATATGTTAGATTACTCAAACTTATATCTTAAAACTGATGTATTGCTCTTGACTGACGTTTTCGAAAACTTCAGAGAGCTTTGTATTAAGACTTATGGGTTAGATCCCGCTCACTACTACACTGCTCCAGGGTTAAGTTGGGATGCAATGTTGAAGTATACAAAGATTGAACTAGATCTATTGATAGATTACGAACAAATAGCGTTTTTTAAGGCCGGTATTAGAGGTGGTGTGTCTCAATGTAGCAGTCGTTATGCAAAAGCAAACAATCAATTCATGAATGATTACGATAAAAACAAACCTCAATCATATTTAATATACTTGGATGCAAATAACTTGTACGGTTGGGCTATGTCTCAATTTCTACCCACTGGAGGCTTTGAGTGGGTAAACCCTGAGACAAACTTTAATGTATCCGATACATCGGATATTGGTTATGTTTTAGAAGTTGATTTAAAATATCCTATTGATCTCCATGATTTGCATTCTGACTTACCTCTATGTCCTGAAAATATATGCATTGGTAAGTCAAAAGATATAAAATTAATTTCAAATCTAAATGACAAAATTAAATATAAAATACATTACAAAAACCTTAAGCAATGTCTGAGTATGGGGATGAAAGTAACTAAAATCCACAGGATACTAAAGTTTGAACAAAGTCCTTGGTTGGAGAAATATATAGATTTAAACACAAATATGCGAACATTAGCAAAGTCTGTTTTTGAAAAAGATTTTTATAAACTAATGAATAATTCAGTATTTGGTAAAACTATGGAGAATATAGAAAAAAGAGTAAATGTTAAGTTGTTAACACATTGGGAAAATAGGGGTAAAATTTTAGGCGTCAACGACTATGTTGCAAGACCAGATTTTAAAAACTTAAGTATATTCTCATCAGACCTAGTAGCAGTACAAATGCTTAAGTGTAAACTTAATTATAATAAACCAATATATTTAGGATTTTGCATTTTAGATATTTCAAAGACCCTCATGTATGATTTCCATTACAACTACATGATTCCAAAGTTTCAAAACAAAAATAAATTATTGTATACGGACACAGATAGTTTAATTTACCAAATTTTTACAAACAACTTCTATGAAGATATAAAACCTGATCTTAAGATGCATTTCGATTCTTCTGATTATCCAACTGACAACATTTACGGTTATCCACAAGTTAACAAAAAGAGAATAGGCTTTTTCAAGGATGAAAATAATGGCAAAATATTCAGAGAATTTGTGGGTCTAAGATCTAAAATGTATGCTATAGACGTTGAAAATAATTTTGTTGCAAAGGCTAAAGGTGTTAATAAAAGCGTTACTAAAAATATGCAAATGCATAACTATAAGACATGTCTTTTCAATAAAAATATTCACTTCGGAACAATGTTAAGATTTAAATCAATTAAACATACAATTTATACACAAAAAATAAATAAAACTTGTTTATCATACAGTGACACTAAGAGGCATATTTTACCTAACGATATTGACACATTAGCTTGGGGTCATTACAAATTAGATAACAACGACTAATTATTAATTTACTTACAAATATGTTTAATATAATTCTTTGAACTATGTATATATTATCTTAATTGTGTTTATAAAAGTGTACTTCTAGTTTATGATTGTAACTTTGGTAATGTACTTCAATGTTTGTTTCTGTAAATAATTTAATGTATGTGTTCTAATTTTAAGATAAATTATACTAGATTATTATAAATGTGTATTATACTTTAAACTATGTTCATTGTTAAATAAATAGTTGTGCAGTGTAGTCGTCATGAAAATGTTTCATTTTATTCATCCCTTTACTGCAATAGTCGCTGGCCCAAGTGGGTGTGGAAAGTCACAATTTGTTACAAACTTCTTGAAATATGCAAAAGATATTTGTAGTACAAGTTTTGATCAAGTTACATGGTGTTTTGATGAAATGCAACCTTTATACAACTTGAAACTTGTTAATTACCATCAAGGTATGCCAGATCTTAGTATGTTTGATGGAAAAGGTCCCCAGCTTGTTATCATCGATGATCTTATGAGAGAATCAGATGGTCGCATCGTGGACATTTTCACAAAAGGAAGTCATCATAGAAATTTGAGCGTATTTTATATAACTCAAAATTTATTTCATCAAGGTAGAGGTCAGAGGGACATTTCTTTAAACTCTAGTTATATAATATATTTTAAAAATCCGCGCGATAAAACACAAATTCGACACTTAGCGAGACAAGTATCACCCGAAAATACTAAATTCATGGAAGATTCTTACAAAGATGCAACGAAAGAATCTCATGGATATTTACTGATAGATTTAAAACAAAATACTAGTGATATGTGTAGATTAAAAACAAAAATATTTCCTTCTGACTGTTACTGTACTGTATACTTACCCACAAAGGGGTTTAAATATGCAAAGCATCAAGAAATTTCTATCATTTATTAATAATGTCTCGAACCTTAAAGACACATAAAAAGTTTTTAGAAGCTCTTCATATTCTTAAACCAAAATATCAAAAAGCACTCTTAAGATCCTGTAACGAACAAGAGATAAATTGTATTTGTGAATGTATCTATAACGTTTTACAAGGTAAAGTACCTCTCCCAGACAAAGAAAAGAATAAATTAAAGAAATACAAAAACCTACTTCGAAAACTGGTGTGCAAAACTACAAATAAAATCCGTAAAAATATTATAATTCAAAAAGGAGGATCATTTTTACCAATAATATTAGGTTCAGTTCTGAGTGCACTAGTAAATAGTCTAATATGAACATGGAACACGCTAAGAAAATGTTACTTATAGATCCAAGTTTAATAGAAAAAATTAATCAACAAAAAATGTTAGACAGCCCCATGTCTAGACTGGATACCGAAATGCAAAATATATTGAAAAGTAATATTGACGACAGAGAAAAGTGTAAACTCTATTTACAAATTTTACAAAGGTACCTACACCATACTCAAGAAGACCGGAAGCCTTATGAGTTACCTATCCTTACTAATTTTCCTGATGTTAATACTGATGCTGATATAGATAATATCAAAATTAAAAGTAATAATAAGAAACTGGAATTAAATACGATAAATAAATATAATTTAAAGAAAGATTTCGATGATATAAAACTACCGGAAGAACCTAAGACTAATATAGTTGCTGAGCAGACTCCAACACGAACAATAGTTGAAAACGAAAAGGTTGACTCACCAACTTATACACCAAGACAAATATTGAGAGTGATACCTAAAACATATTTAAAGAAAGGTGAGCTGTTGCTAGGTTTCTTATCCGATCACAAAGATAAAATCAGTTGGGATGGCGAGGGCACTGTATTCATAGACAAAGTTAAAGTTCCTGGAAGTAACATAATAGACTTAGTCAGTGATTTTATTAGACCAAGTAGAAAAAATGATCCTATAGGGTGGCAGCAATTTGCAACTTTATTAAAAGAAATTAATACACCAGTTACCTACCTCGGTAATACTAAAAGAAGTGGCTTCATAACTCAACTAATAATAGATGATCATAAGAACTTCACACCAAACAGGGATCAGGCTTCAACAGCAATAAGTCCCGAAAGAGAAAAGGCAAAACCCAGGAAAAAATTAAACTGGGAGAAATGGAGCCCTTATTAGAAATAAACAGTATATACTATAACCCTTCTCACCCTACTGCATTCGGTAGTATTGATAAATTAGCCAAAGCTATGAAAGGTAAAATGAAAAGAGAAGACGTAAAAGATTGGTTACGATCACAAGAAACCTACACACTACATAAACCTGTAACAAGAAAGTTTCCCCGTAATAAATACATACTGTCAAATTTCAATGTACTCTGGCAAGTGGATTTAAGTGATTTGAGAACATATTCCAAGTACAATAACGGATTTAACTTTATTCTTTGTGTAATTGATGTATTTAGCAAATATGCGTTTGTACGAGCAATGAAAAATAAAAATTCCTTTAATATCAAAGAATGTTTTGAAAGTATTTTTAATGAAGCCAATGCGACACCCATACATATTCAGTCTGATAAAGGCACAGAGTTTATTTCCAAAGATGTACAAAATTATTTAAAAAGTAAAAATATAAATTACTATACTACTAATAATCCCGATATTAAAGCAAGTGTTGTTGAAAGATTTCAAAGAACTCTAAAAATGAAAATGTGGCGATATTTTACACATAATAATACTTATAAATATATTGATGTTTTACAAGACTTGATATATGCATACAACCATAGTTATCATTCAAGTATTAAAATGTGCCCCTGTGATGTTAACACACGTAATATTATGACTGTATGGAATAATTTGTATGATAAAAATAACAAACAAACAGAAGCAAAGACACAACTACCAAACTTTCATATAGGTGACTATGTAAGAATAACCAAGTATAAGCATATATTTCAAAAAGGATATGAATCTAATTGGAGCGATGAAATATTTATTATATCATCAATTATAGATCGCTCTCCGTGGGTTGTATACACTTTGAAAGACTTACAAAATGAAACAATAAGTGGAACTTTCTATGAAAAGGAGTTACAAAAGGTATCTTATAATCCTACCACAAGTTATAAAATAGATAAAATAATTAGTACGCGATATTCTGGTGTCAGAAAGCAAGTGTTGGTGAAGTGGAAAGGTTATCCAGATAAGTTTAATAGTTGGGTATTGGCTTCTGAATTAGAAAAAATATGATGAAAGAAAGTTTCTATTTAACATTGCTAAGTAACAGTTCTATGGAATACTTTCCTGATAACAAAACAACGATGTTTTCAACAAAACTACCTAAAGCCTTAACGCTAGATGGGGAATGGTCAGTTGGAGTTGCTGAATTTCAATATCCATGTACCATGTTTACTGTACAAGAACACGAAAATATTATATATATTACAAAAATCACAACCGTCCCAGGCGATGATATACCATCTCTAGTATACTATAAGACTCATATTCCGGCAACGAATTATGATAACATAGATCATATTTTGGTAGCTTTAAATAATACAAAGGAAAATATAAAATTTCGTTATGA